>JAPMOQ010041214.1:7292-20742 GCA_026543055.1 Argiope trifasciata
TATTCATTATTGAAGACCAGACATTTACCAGATATTACCAGACATTTTTATAGCAATAAAAAATATAAAACAAATCTGCAAATAAGAATTGGATTTTGCGATTACCATTTTAAAGGAATGAAATATTTCATGCCACAATCCATTTCATTCAAACATCTTTTAAAGACAACACGGTAAATATATATATATACTTTACACACAAAGATTTGAGAGATAATTCTCTATTTCTTCCTGTTTTTGGAATTTGGTAAGAAAACAATATTATTAAAAAATCTGTCACATTTGCTTAGCAGCGTGGGATTATAGCTATTTTTCAAAATCTATTTCTTCTGAATTAAATATTTAGATTTTCTTATCTGGCATATTTTAGCATTTATTGGTTAGTGAGTTGTCAAAACTTATAACGTACATTTATATTTTTGATATGATACAAAACTGAAAAATAAAATTAAAAAATGGAAAATTTGGGCTTGTAAAATTATTTGTCTGTTAATTATATCTGATTTAGAAGATAGAAGAAAAAATGATTTAGAAAATGAATTTTCCAAAGAAATTTTTTTTTTTTTGTATTTCTTTTACTGTCGTACTCTTCCTATTTTCAAAAGTATTGTGTAAAATTTACTATCAGGTAAAGTTCTATAAGGTATCCGACTACGTTCGAAGGAAAATTTCAGAAAAATTAGAATTTTTAAAACCTATTAAGGATTTTTAGTTGTATTGTCAATTATAAACGCTATAAATACAAAAAAATTATTTGAAAATATAATATTTTAAGAAATAAGAAAATTTGTTGTCAATTTTAATGAAGTTTAGCCCAAATGGTTAAGACTCTACATAAAATAGTAATGCAGCCAACCTATTTTTCTTTAAAAACAAGTTATAGAATATGAAGATGAATGGAATGAACCAAAATCTAAGAAACATTATGAGATGCAAAGAAGTTATGGATAAAAGTATGCGTATACAGTAAACTCTCGCTACAACGATACCCGATACAACAATAACTCCCTCTACTACAATAATGTTTTGTGGTCCCTGTGATTCTGCATATAAACTAATGTTAATCTCCCCTCAATATTGCGATATTCTCTAGAACAATAAACCTCTGTAAAACGATTTTTTTTTTCAATCTAAATTTCAGTATTATTTTCCCCCTTTATAATAATATTCTGATTTTCAAATGCTTTTTTTTTCGTTTTCTTTTGTTATTTTTTCCGTCTATTAAGACTCATTGTGGATATTCAACTTATCCCTGAATAAATAGCTATTGTTCAGATTTCAAAACAGATGAAGACCACCCTTTTGGGAATTGGAGCGGGTGAGGGGGGGGGGTGAAGTGTAAATGTATGCCTAGTCTCATTTCCCAGTAAGCTTTGGAATTCTGATAAGGTTTAAGGACATCTAGACCTGTCTGGTCACTTTGTCACAGAACAAGTGCCCTTTGTTAGAGGAACAGGGGGAGATGGAGGGGGGGTTGTTAAGTGTCGTACTGAAAAGTGAGTTCAAAGGTTGTTTTATAGTCTTTAACGACTTTGAGTTCTACGCGAAACATTTGGTTTAAACTTTTCTTTCTTTCACGCGATATTGTTCCCTAAAGGCCTTATCACATGGTGAAATGTCGCCAGCACTTTTCCGTTTCTACCCACAAAAATCGGTCAAGCAAGTTTCATAATCGACAACTTATTCGAACAAGTTCGGAAATGTTATCGGAAATATTGTCCGTGAAAGAAATTCAACCAATCATGTGAAACTTTGAAGTGTTGTCACACAAGTGACGTCACTTTCCTTGTCGTTTGCTGACGGAAAGCGGCGAAAATATTTTGCCGTGTGATAAGGCTCAGAAAAGTATGCTCCAGAAGACATTTATAATGCAGATGAAGCTGGGGTGTTTTTCCAACTCCTACCCGATCGAACATTGGCATTCAAGGGTGTAAAGTGTTACGGAGGGAAGAAATCAAAGCAGAGACTGACTGTTCTTCTGTGTACAAATAGCACAGGAACGCATAGAATACAACCTCTCGTCATTGGTAAATCATTGAAGCCAAGGTGCTTTAAGAACGTGAAAAGTCTTTCCGTGGAGTATAAAGCAAATAAGAAGGCTTGGATAACGTCTAAAGTTTTTTTCCGAATGGTTACAGAAGTTAGACAATGAAATGAAGAAGAGAAAGAAAAAAATCGTTTTGTTGATAGATAACTGTGGTGCTCACTCGTCATTTCCAAAGCTACAAAATATCGAAATCGCTTTTTTCCCTGCCAATTGCACTTCAATTTTACAGCCTCTTGATATGGGCATAATTAAGTGCTTCAAAGGATATTACAGAAAACGGTTGGTGGACTCCATACTTGTAAACTTTGAAAATAAAGTAGCAGACCCTTTTCAAAGCTGTAAATGTCAAGGAAGCGTGTGACAATATTGGTGGAAGTTGGTGGGAAGTAACAGAAAAAACCATTCAGAATTGCTGGAAAAAGGCCGGTCTTTGTGTTATGGAAGATAAGAAATCAGATAATGATAAAAATTCCATAGACAATGATCTCTCAGATGATCAAGAATGTGTTTTGCACATCAAAAAAATCCTTATCCCAACTTGAGGAAACAAGCGGTAAAAGGTTTGGAATTAGTATAGAAGACTATTTAACAGCAGATCATGATCTTATGGTTTTCGCAGGAGTTACTGATGAAGATATTCTCTCTGAAATTACTGATGAGATAGGAAACAATGATGAAGATGATGATGATATTGATGAGGATGATAATACAGGTCCATCGCAGTCCTTATTGTCATCCCAGGAAGCTCTTCAATCTATGAATTCTTTACGGACATTTTTTTTCAAGGCTTCCGTCGACAAATGAAGAACATTTTCGCGCACTAGACTCAATGCGTACAGTATTGGTGAACCTAACAGTTAAAAAAATGAATAAACAAAAATATTGGATTTTTTTCAATAAAAATTGTTTTCAGGTATGTGAATATTTCTGAGCTTATTTTCTGAATTTATCTTATTTATTTATTTTTTTAGTATTTAAACCACTATTATTAGTATTTTACAAATTAATTTCTTCTAAATATAGACTTAAAAGTAGTATGTTATGCACCTTAAACTAATAATAATAAAAAAAATTCTTATTAAATGCTCAAATTATGGGGGCCCTCGATATAACAATATGCCTCTCTACAATAATATATTTACTTGGTCCCTAAAATATTGTTGTAACGAGGTTTCACTGTATATGCATTTTTTCCACATATACACAACAAAATCTTTCTAAAAACACCTATAAATGAAAAAGTATTCTACCAACAATAAAACTTTTAGTTCATTTCATTGTCCATATTAATTAAAACACACGCTGAAATTTTTGTGCAAATATCTCTAATAGTTTTCGAGATATAATGTTAATAATGAATGATTTTTATAAAAAATTAAAGTTAAAGACAAATTTTAACTGAAAAATTTGTTTTGCTTAAAATTCCACTGCATGATAGGTCAACCCTTCCTTTTTCTAGAAAAAAATAAACTGTTTGGTAAAGGGAAAAGTCTAAACTGTAAGAAATAACAATATTTTTTTAAAAATTCGCTAATTCGGTCGATAACCAGTGTTTTAAACGTAGCCGGATACTTTAATATACTTCTAAATTTGAATCAGTTGTGTAATAATTTCATTCATATCCCAGACTCTTTTTTTTTGTCAAAATTCTCTATATTTTTATATTTATAAACCTTTAGTTAACATATCACTCTATACTTGTTTATATCCATTCAAAATTTATATATAAAATTTAATTTTACATTTTTAAACGAGCGACAAAGTCAACTTTTCATCATTGTGCCAGACGGAATGCCTTTAAAATCGAATAAAATCTATGAGAGGTGGAAGTTTTATTTTAGCTGGTTTATATCGAAAATGTTCATTTGCTAGAGTTCAAAATATTTCATTTAAGGTATCCGACTACGTTATAAACGCTGGATATTGACCACATTGGAGATTTTTTTTTTAATTCTTATTATTTCCTGTAGTTCAGACTTTTCTTTTCCCCAAACGGTTTATTTTTTCTAAGAAAAGGATGGTCTGACCTATCATCGAGAGTCACGTATTTTTCAGCCAAATTTTGTCTTAAGACTTCATTATTCTGAAAATATTAATTTTCCTAAAATTTCTCTACCGTTAACATGATATACCCGAAACTAATAGAGCTATTTACATAAAAATTTCAGAGTATATTTTAAATAATATGGGCAACGAAATGAACCGAAAATTTTATTGTTGGTGAAATACGTTTTCATTTATGGGTGTTTTTTAGAAAAATTAACTTGTAAATTTATGGTAAAAATGCGTATATGCGCATATTTTTACCCATAACTTCTTTGCATCGCCAAGTTTTTATTAGATTTTGGTCCATTTCATTCATCATTGTATTCTATAACTTATGTACGAAGAAAAATAGGGATTGCTGCATTACCATTTAGTGTAGAGTGTAAATCATTTTGATTCAATTTCATTAAAATTTACCACAAATTTTCTCATTTCTCAAACTATTTTATGTTTTCAAATAATTGTTTTTATATTTATAGTATTTATTATTGATAATACATAAAAAAAACCATAAAATCCATTTTAGAAAATCCATTTTTTCAAAATTTTTCCTTTGAACGTAGTCGGATACCTTAATGTATTCACTGTATGCAAAGAAGCAACAATAACTGACCCATATGAAGTGCGGAAAATACTTAAGGTAACTATCCAACTAAATGAACAAATTTATATTAGAATACTAACTTTATTTTTAACCAAGAAAAAGATCTTTGATTATGTTTAAACATAATTACCATTTGTAATGAATCACGCAATGTTATATTTATATCTGATAAAAAAATTGTATGGCACCTATGATGATAATCAAGTAATAATGGCTGTTTCGCAAAATGATAATCCTAATACTACCGTGTGGTGTCGTGATGGCCAAGCAATAATAATTCCAGATAATACTTAAGAATTTAATGGTTGACAATGAAGTTAGATTAACGAGGAACAAATGTTGATGACTAGTTTACAGGATGGAATGGATGACCAAGTTCGTAATTAACATACAAGTTCATCTTTTAAGAATACTTCGTAATTTCCTCTTCCGCCTTTACACGTGGGTCTTCGGTTGTTTTAGAACGTCGTAATCATGCCTCGTCAAGACATGAACTGCACTTGGCTCACTTTTTTTCCACCAGAGGGCTGCTTTGTGGAAGGAAGTGAGGTCACAGGCCTCACTCAATGGCGGGAAGTGATATACCTGGCACCACACTACTAAAAAGAAAATAACCTTGAATTGAAAATGAAAATCAAATGGGATGAGATCTTGTCTGTAAGAAAGATTAGGGAATATTTCTTACTTGAAATCTCTAATCAACAAGACAAATCTCTTGTTGTCTTTGTAAAAACTATATAGGAGAGATTGTTAAGGACGAAGAATGTAACAGCTTTTATCAGATGGAACACTAATAAAAGGTGGTAGTGTAAATTTTAATATAATTATGACCATTTGCTTAAAGTGTCCGACTACGTTTAAAGGAATTTTTTTTTAAATTGGATTTTTTTCAAAACTATTAATTATTATTTAAAACTATGGTTTGTAGATGTATTGTCAATTATAATACAAAATACTATAAATACAAAAAAAAAATATTTGAAAACAAAATATATTTTCAGAAATAGGAAAATTTGCAATAAATTTTAATGAAATTTAACCAAAACAGTTAACAATCCTGTAGTGATTGGGTTTTCGAAGCGTTAAGAAATAAGCGTTCATAGATGGCGCTAATTAACTGTGATTGGATTTTGAAGCGTAAGGAAATAAATGTTAATAGATGGCGCTAGCCAACTAGCGCGAGTGTAATTGGAAGAGTGAGGTCATTCGAATGTTAGCTTTTTGAGGAGGAGTTACTGAGCAGAGTAACTCCAACGAATCTGAAATAAATTTATTAGGTTTTTCTATTTGCCTACTCATTTCTAAGCGATAACGAACCAGCCACGACAAATCCACAGAAAATTTTCATGTAGCAAATCCTATTTTTCTTTGTACACAAATTATAGATTATAATATCGAATGAAATGAGCCAAAATCTAAGAAACATTTTGCTATGCAAAGTAGTTATGGGTAAAAATATAGTACATATGCATTTCTTTTTCATAAATTCGCAGATTAAATTTTCTAAAACAACCTATAAATGAAAAAATATTCGACCAACAATAAAACTTTTGGTCCGTTTCATTGCCCATATCATTTGAAATACCCTTTTGAAATTTTTATGTAAATATCTATGTTAATTTTTTAGATATCATGTTAACGGAGGAGAATTTTTATAAAAATTAAAATTCAACTTAAAGAAAAATTTTAGCTGATAAATACATTTTGTTCAAATTTACATTGGATTCTAGGTCAAGCCTTAATTTTTCTAGAAAAAATGAACCGTTTTGGAAAGAGAAAGGTCTGAAAAACAGGAAATAACAATAAAAAAAAGATTTTGCCAATGTGGACGATAACCAGTGTTTTTAACGTAGTCGGATTCCTTAATGTTGTCATTTTTAATGATGATATTTTTATATCCCAGTCATTTCCAATAATAATGTTTTTTGATCAAATGATTCGAAAAGTCATTTGAACACTTTTACAATGCAGTGTAACTGTTAAGTAGTAAATAAACTGTAAAGTTTTCAGATAAAATCGTGTATATTGCTCCTTTTTGAATTGTCCAAGCTTTTACGCATGCGTCATGAATAATCTATTTCGTTAAGGTATCAGAATACGTTAAAAACACTAGATTTCGAACGCATTGTAGAATTTTTAAAAATTCTTATTTCTTGCAGTTCAAACTTTTCTCTTTCCAAAACAATTTAACTTTTCTAGGAAAAGTATGGCCTGACCTATCATCCAGGTTCACAGATTTTTTAACTAAAATTCATCTTTCACTTTAATTTTAACAAATCTTTCATTTTTATAAAAAATTCTCCACTATTAACATGATATCTCAAACACTAATGGCAATATATACATAACGATTTCAGTGTGTGTATTAAATAATATGGGCAATGAAATGAACCAAAATTTTCATTGTTGGCGAAATACTTTTTAATTTATAGGTGTTTTTGGAAAATTTAAGTTGAGAATTTATGGAAAAAATGCACATATACGTATATTTTTAGCCGTATTTTCTTTGCATCTCGAAATTTTTCTTCGATTTTGGTTCATTTCATTCATAATTATATTCTATAACTTGTGTGCAAAGAAAAATAGAATTGCTGCATCACCATTTGGCGTAGAGTGTGAACCGTTTTGGATCAATTTCATTGCAACTTACTTGAATTTTTTCTATTTCTCAATATATATTATATATTTAAAATAATGATATTGTATTTATAGTATTTTTATTATAATTGGCAACACAACTAAAAACAATAATTTTAAATAGTTTTTAAAAGACCCTATTTCTAAATGTTTCTCATTCGATCGTAGTCGGATACCTTAAGAAAAGAAAAATTTGAGCTCAAAGGTGATATCATATAATTGATGCTGTTAGAAGGCATCACAATCATGTGTTCTACCCATTAAGGTATCCGACTACGTTAGAAACACTGATTATCGACCACATTGGCGATTTCTTTACTGTTATTTCTTGAAGTTCTCACTTACCTCTTTCCAAAACAGTTTATCCTTCCTAAGAAAAGGTTAGCCTGACCTATCATATATCCAAGGTCACATATCCTTCAGCTAAAATTTGTCTTTAATTTTAATTTCCTCAAAACTTTAACAGTCATAAAAATTCTCCACCGTTAATAGGATATCCCAAAAACTAATAGACGTGTTTACATAGAAATTTCAGCGCTTGTTTTAAATAATATGGGCAGTGAAATTAACCAAAAGTTTTAATGTTGGTGAAATACTTATTCATTTATAGGTATTTTTATAAAAATTAAGTTGTGAATTTATGGAAAAAAATGCATATGTGCGTATATTTTTCCCCATAATATCCTAGCATCTGAAAAATTTTCTTAAATTTTGGTTCATTTATTTCATTTTTATATTCTATGAATTGTATACAATGTAAAATAGAATTACTGCATTACAATTTTGTGTAGATTGTTAACCGCTTTGGTTAAATTTCATTAAAATTCACTGCAAATTTTCCTATTTCTCTAAACATCTTGCATTTTCTTATATTTATAGTATTTTGTATTATAACTGACAGTACATCTAAAAACCATATGTTAATATTTTTGAGAAGTCCAATTTTTAAAAATTTTTCCTCCGAACGTTGTCGGATACCTTAACAGAGTACTTATCTCAAGATCGGATACCCTAACAAAGCTCTAAAAGTACTAATCACAAGATCCTGAAATGATCAATGTCATTTTCTAAATAACATATGCATATCAAAGAACCACTATATAAATGGTTCTATCTATATTTGAATCCCGCATATTATAGTGTATAAATTACATCATTGTTTGTATTCGTGAAACGTATAATTATTTAGTGATTAAGAACATGTGTTACGTTTTCTCAATCTATTATTAATACAGTAACGGTATGACTATTGTTGTAATGCCGCCTGGTCAAACCAAGCAGAATTAGCAAAGCTGTTTCGATTAAGGCAGAGGTGTGCGCCTTTCGTTGTTAACGAGCACCGTTCAGGTGAAAGGATGACTTTGCTCGAACACACACGACAGAACCCTTTTCAGCTGGCATTCGAATTCCTCCATACACTCATTCATCCATCAGCAAGTCAGAATTTAGATCCAAATCAGAGACCAACTCATCCCTGATTCAGTACCCCCAGATGTATCGTTTTGTTATGGGAACTTGGAGGAAATTGCAGTCACGACCTATTTAACGTGCCTCAACTGCCATTAGCCAAAACAGCGGTCTTTGGACAAGACGAGGACAGAACCCGCTACCATTCGGTTACGAGACTGACGCTCTACTAACCAGGCTACCAGGGTCCCAACGATGTGACTATATTATAGTAGTGAACAAGTTGATTATGATTAAACTTCCCCTCTAAACAGCATCATAAAGCTCAAACGGGGGAATGAATTGCAAAGAAATTTCGTACATAGACTATACACGGGATTCGCTCATGGAATTTCGAGGAAAAAAAATCAGAATTTCGCTGGAATTTCACAAAATCTGGAAAACCATTCATTTCAACGCCTTAAAAAAGCAAAACGAAAGCAATATTAACAAGTTGTAATAATATTATGAGTAATAAAATGTGAAAAGTTGTCAGTTCACCGGCATCATGGCATAGGGGTAGCATGTCTTCCCCGTAATCTGGGTGTCCAGGTTTCATATTTTATTACTCATCCATGCCCGAGTCCCGGTTCGGGCATGGTTGTTCTTCTGTGTTCTATCTGCAAGTTGTATGAATGTGCCCCCTTGTAAAAAGGGGTTGTGCAAGCGAATGGGAAGCATGAAGTAGTCAAGTCGTATTCTTGTCCCTAGTTGACACTATTGAACAAGTCAGCGATTAATGCCGAGAGATGTTAAGATCGGCTGAAATTTGGACTTGTAAAGTGCCGTAAGTAACAACAACAACAACTGTCTGTTCTAAGGGGAAAAAAATGTCAAGATTTGCATGCCTTCGAAAGTGAGGAAGCTTTATGCAAAATAGTTTAGGGTAAGAAACATCTATTTACTACCCCGAAAGGAATGTTTGTATGACTGTTCGGTCAATGTAAGGTTGGGCAATACTTATTCAGCAGTCGACCACAGCAAATCCTGTCGATACTGCTACGTTCAGTGGTGGCGGGGTGGTGGGCTGTATGCAAAACAGGTTAGGGTAAGTCGTTGTCATGTATTGTTTAGATGTTTCCAGCTGTAATGGCGACGGTATCTTGTTACGACGGGGAATGACTTGAAGAACTCCATGCGATCTGCTGTTGAACACATTGTTGATCAATTTGAAATTCTGCAGGTAAATGAGGTTGGTCACATTCAGTACCATTCCGTACATCTTCTTGGACACGATTAACATCTGCTCCTTTTGTACAATTTCGTCCTAATCTGCTCTTATTTCTGAAAAATGAACTGTCTCCTCCCCCTCAAACAGCCTACTGTTATTTTTTCCTTAGCTTTTTTTCATTTAAAGGATATTTTATTATTTAGTTATTACAGGATGATCAGAAACTAGTCAATAAATGTTAATACTGTTTTTGTATTCTATTTTGTTCGTTTATTATGTTAAAATTAATGTTTTTCCGGATAAGGTGAATCAAATAATAGTTTTTGTCAAATAAGAAACTGTCTTTCCAGTATCACAACGAAAGCAGAATTTTCCAAACGGAATAATAATTTGTCCTATTATCGCCTATCTGAGTCGCCTAGCACTCCAGGTTTTTTCTTTTTCGGCAAAAGGAAAAGTACTCTTTCTTGGTTATCCATGTGATAAATCAGTTTTTCTAGTGTAAATGTTTTTCACCAGTTTCAGACTTTAAATGAACTTTATTATTTGCCTTTCTTCAAAGTTTGCGAAGAGAAATTCAAGCACTGCTAAAAGTGGACAATATTGTGTTTGAAAAATTGCAGAAAGAGCTCTGTACCTCTAGCTTTTTGTTCGCGATAATGGACCATTCTTTTATTTATATTTTTATATTTATTTATGTGTTTTTATTTATTTATTCATTTTTTCTTATTCTTTTTCTGTCTTTCCCTCTATGCTTTTATTTTTTTTCTCTCTTTGCTTTTTTTTTTTCTTCAATGTTTTTTGGAGCTGCCTTCAGCTTCTTTTGCATTTTGTAAACATACATGGGAAAGTTAGTTTGAATAGCTAGTTTTTTTATATCTATTTCAATTCTATTTTTTTTAATTATATTTGTTAGTTTTTCACCGGTGTAATGCCACTTTGGGAACACACCTAATCATCATCAGAATACATCAGAAAGTTATCTATCCTCTGATAGACGTTTTGGTAACTAAAATTTGTATTGAAATTCCATGAACGCTTTCGATGTGCAACGCTTCGAACGCTTTCGATGTCTATACACCAAATTTCGTTGCAATCTGTTCACTCGTTTGCGTTGTATGAGGCTTTTTATAGGGAAAGTTTCATTATAAGCATCCTGTATATGGTAAAGATAGAGCATAATATAGTATCAATAATCATCCTAGTTTTAATAATTATATTGTTTTATAACTGCGCACTTAATGTAATCCATTATTTACTGAAGATTCTGAATAGAACCCAACATTGGATTCCATGATTCCTATTAGCGGCAATTACGATAAACACTTAATTAATCTTCTTACATTGTCCATCCAAGGTGAGATCTCACAACTAATCAATTCCTATAATCGTCTAGTTATCGAATTCGATCATCCAAGTAATAACGGATTATAAAATGCAACATAATCCTCACTAATAGGCAATATATGGGAATTATAAAAGCTTAAGTTAAGATGTTAAAGCAAGATTAAAATATGTCAGTAGTATATTGAGGTTTAACTCTCTAGAATGTCTTGTTTATGGAATGATTATGGTTTTAAATCCTTATATTGAAAGAAAATTGTTGCAACTTTAAAAACAAAGATAATATGAAATGAAAAGTCAATGTAATATTCGCAGGAATAAGTTCATGTTCTTTCGAATCTAAATATGAATACTGTATAAACAACATAGAACTTTGTAAGTCCATTAACATCATAGTTTTTTAATGTTGTATTTATATTTAAAAAGTGTATGTATAATTATTATATTTTTCACTGCAACTCTGTCAAGATTATAAATTTCCTCAAAGTATCAAAGAAATATAAACTAGAATAAAAAGCTTATTAATTCCACATGTAGAATCTAGACATAAAAACAAGAATTGAAAGGAGAAAAATTAAATAATCACCATTAATATCTGATAAAACGTATTATTTGAAATACTAGCAAAAATTTCAATGTTTACGAAAATAGCGCAGATGAAAAAATTCAGACGATATATTTACGAAAATAGCGCAGATGAAAAAATTCAGACGATATATTTAATTCTCTTCTCATTTAATTCTTTTCAATTTATATAAAATATAGTAGATGACAAGAATATATTATTGTTGGCACTTTATTCTTACCACATATCAAAAGTTCATAAAATGTATAATGTTATTAACTATTTTATGAACATTTGAAGCTAATAGTTTCGATACACTTTAAAATATAAATTTCAAAATGTGTTTTGAGATATTTGTTGCTGGTTAAAATATTATTTTATCAATCCTAATTAATTATTTGAATTATTATTAAATATTTCAACAAGATTTATATGGTTTAAAAAATTTTTAACATATATATATATATACTTATAATTTAAAAGCGTTCCAATTATATATCATATAATTGAACGATATATTTGGAATTATGATAACAGTACTTTTGATGTTTTATTTAAAGCTGCTTTTAATTTTGAATCTAGAATTTTATTTCTTCTGGAAAAAATAACTGAACTGAAAATCTTTGAAAAGATCCGCATTTAAATGTTTTATAATTTAATCCGAAACTACTGCATAAAATTGCTTATAAAACATACAATTATTTAGAACTGTTGTAGGAAGTTACACAGAGAACATCTAATTTTAAAAAAAAATAATTTAATACCCTCTTAGGTCAACAAAGAAAAATTTTATTTTAGTAACATTTTTTAGAATAATTATCAAAAAATTATTAATTATCAAAAAATTCATGATTTTCGCAAGAAATGATCTCACATTCTTCATCTTCAAGAAAAAAATGCTGAAATCCTTGCATTTTACTAGGCGAGCTACTGCCTATCGATTTCAATTTTAAATTCCAACTGCTAAAACTCTATTTAAAATATTACATATTAACTTAATTTAATTAATGAACTAATGTTTGAAAAATAAATGTATTAACATCATGCGTCATCCATTACAAGTTTTAAAAAAACGTATTTGAGCTTGAATGGATGAATATAAAGTAGTTTATTTACGATTAAAAACTTAAACAAAATATATCAATAAATATATATAGGTGAACAAATAGTAGAAATTAATAATAGTTTATAGGAATTTAAAACTTAGTAATGAGACGAAATGTTTAATTTCTTTTGTTTAATGGAATCTATATAAACTTTAGAAAGCAAGGGCTGTTATAATTGAAACCAACTTCTTTAATGATGTTATCTAGAATAAAAAACGGTCACTTTTATAATGAAATTCATGCATTTCATCAAAACTGCTACAATCAGGAATGAAATAATACTTTTTCAGTTACAAAAACCTATGGTAATTAGATGTGCAACCAACATGTTTCAGTTTCAACAACATTCTGTGTATTTTATTTATGTTCCATTTCAGAATTTTAAAACAAGGGGTTTTATAAATGAAACCAACTTCTTTAATGATGTTATCTACAATAAAAAAACGGTCGCTTTTATAGTAAAATTCATGCATTTCATCAAAAC
>JAPMOQ010041214.1:29528-150377 GCA_026543055.1 Argiope trifasciata
TCTCTTATGTTACTTTTATATATTTTCTCTTATGTTACTTTTATATATTTTCTTGCGTCTATGTTATTCTCTTTATTAATTATGTTTATTTCATTGACTTATTCGAATGATAGAGATGATAATGCATACTGCAAAGGAATAGATATACTCTTCGGTCATTCAGAGGTATCTTTGGAATTAAACCCCTGTGAATACTTTTACGGCAAAGTGCCCGCCATGGTGATTTTTGGAATTTCGAGACAGCAATACCACCATTCAATTTTAACGAAGAATTTCACATATAATCGAAAAATTATTCAAGATATTAAATTTAGCCATTTGCAGTCTAGACGCTCGTTATTCGAATACACTGTAGTAATAATATCTAAACTATTCAAACTATTCAAACTGTCTAAAACTATTCAAAATGTACTCTGGAATTAATTTTTCACTACAAAATTTATAAAAAATATTATCTAACTATCTTATAGATTTTTAATTTTGTGTAGAAAGAGTATGTATTGTATAAATAAAAATTTTTAAATGATGTTTGGTGCTACTGTTGGTGTAAAATTTTTCGAATTACTATTTAATTCTTCATTTTAAACACATTCAGTTTACTTAATTACTATTCCTCAATCAGAATTTTGAGATTTCATAAATTCTAATGCACTAGGATTTATGAGTTTGCACATTTGCATGTTGTCAATGAAAATGAACTTTTTAATATTTAAGAATTTACTTAAATTGAATGAATGAATTCGTTAGGATCCGACTACATCCGAAGGAAAATGTTTGAAATATTGGACTTTTTATAAACTATTTATTGTTTTTACAAGCATTATGAATAATAAACACTATAAATAGAAAAAAAAATATTCTGAAAAGGTAATATACTTCGAGAAAGGGGAAAATTTATGGTAAATTTTACTGAAATTTAACCAAAACGGCGAACATTCTACACAAAATGTTAATACAACAATCCTATTTTTCATTCTACACAAGTTATAGTATAAAATGATGAATGAAATGAACCAAAATCTGAGAAAAAGTTTGAGATGCAAAGAAGTTAAGGATAAAAATATACGTATATATGAAATTTTTGCATAAATCCACAACTTAATTTTTCTAAAAACATCAATAAATGAAAAAGTATTTCATCAACAATAAAACTCTTGGTTCATTTCATTCATCATATTATTAAAAACACAAGCTGAAATGTTTATGTAAATACTTCTTTTAATTTTGGGGATATCATGTTAAAGGTGGAGAAATTTTATGAAGATTAAAATTTTGTGATTTGAAACTAAAGACAAATTTTAGCTGAAAATTCTGTGATCCTGGATGATTGATCAATCCTTCCTTTTCCTAGAAAAGATGAACTGTTTTATAAAGAGAAGTCTGAACTACAAGAAATAATAAGAATTTTAAAAAATCGTTCGATAACAAATGTGTTTGACGTAGTCGAATACCTTAAATTAGGATTACAACTTGAGCAGATATACCTGATTGTGAGTTTGCTGATAGAGATGATTTCATGATCTTATAAAACTTGAGATAAATGCTCATTTGAGGCATTGTTTTCTTTTTTTACTATTAAATAAACCCAAATGAAATAGAAATAAAAGAATTGAGAATTCAAAGAACTTAATTTATATTCTTTAAAAATGTTACTTCAATTTTTATAATATAAGCTGTAAAAATCAATCAAATATAATATAAAATTCCTGTTGCCTTTTACAACAATTCAGAGCATTTAAAACAAAAGGATGTGGCAATTATTTACTTTGTTTGGAACTAAAATCAGTAAAAATAAAAATATTATGTGACAGATATTATTCTTATGAATAATGATAATGGTGTATTGAGTCAATTCCCCATTTCAATTAAAGTTAAAAAAAATTTAATGAACTTATCATTTTATATAAATACACATTTATGCAATTTCATGTTGACAATTTTGAAAAATTTTCACATTTATAGCAAAACATTTCTATAGATAAAAAAGATCGATTAACCGATCGACCGTATATTATTAGACAACGGTCTAACATTTTCTTTAAAATGTTAGATAAACTATTAACGTTTCTCTGAAATGCATATAAGATTTCAATGCTTATGTTCTTATTTCTTAAAACCATTTATGGTTTGAGCAAAATCATTTTCATTTTAATTGAATCTGAATCATTTTCCCTTTAATTTAACCTTCCAGCGGGCGTTGCCGTCATACCAACATGAAAGTTCGAGCGTATTTCCCACATACGTTATAGTAAATTGTAATGTTTCAATAGCGTAATTATTAAAATTATATTGTAAATAGTTTAGGACTAAAAACTACTATCAATTTAAAATTTTTTACTAAAAAAGCAGCAGAAACAATATAAATATAGATTACAATAACAATATAAAATTTCCGCAAGTTAACTGAATTGATTTAAAAATAATATAAATGAAATATCCGATAATTTGACAAAAGCATATAAAGTATAGAAGTGCACAAATAATACAGAATTTATGTATAAAAAGCAAAAAGTAATTGAAAGTTAGATATGAAAAGGAAGAAAGTAGTTTCATTGTTATTTCATTGCAGCGTTGCAATTTGAGCAAATATGTTTAGTGTGCTCCAAATATATAAATTTCTGTCAAATCTCACACTTGAACCTTATGATCCTAGAACGCTTTTCTTTTCTCCAGGGTCTTTTCTTTGACGTCGCATCTTCCAAGGCTTCAATGCCTAGTTCGGCTTTCTCTTTAGCACCTTTAATTTTAGCTCACTTTTTAGAGATGTGGGGGAAATTTTTCAACGTATTCCTTCGTAAGTGCATTTGTCAGCTGTCGCCCGTCTAAAACTATAAGGATTTATTTGTAAAATCATACAAAATCAGATGTGACAAAAGACCTACATGAACGGTAGCGCGTATCTCTAAAATACAAATATCTGATCGGCAGAGACCTATTAACGTCACAAACTTATGTCGGCAACAGAAAGTAGATCACTGGGTGGGTGACAAATAGCCAAGGACAGGCGTTCTCATTGTCACCAGATTTAAAGTTATAAAACGAAATTCATCTCTAGTGTATCTCTCACATACGCGAGCCCGCTTGAAGGTTAAAGCAGAAGGCAGAAAATTAGAGAGATGCAGAATATAATGAGCACAATGTTGTAAGATTTCAACAATAGTGTGAGTAATGTGACTTTAAAAATTGAGATTTAAAGATATTTTGCTGAAAAAACTAGTAAGAAATTACATACCTAAATAACTGAATTAAAACTCTTAGCGAGCATTCACCTGGTGAATCAATTGGTCGGGAAAGGCAAATAGTAACTATTAAAAGCTTTGAGATGATATAAATTCAGGTCCAAAAATTAAGGATAAGTCAGAGTCACGTGGAAATTCAACACTAAAATACATATATCACTCTTAAAATGCCAGCACACATGTTCAAACATCATAAGCAAATTGCAGGAAGCCAGCAGATGACACCAATAGTATGTTGCAATGACGAGAGAGTAAAAGAGTGATGTATAAAGCATAGAGGTAAACAAGTAAAATTGTTCGCAAGAGATGCATAAGCCCTTCAGTGCAATAACCACATAGTTATGACGCATTTGAATGATTTTTTAAGTGGTAGAATTGTCAACCGTTTGGAATGTGGAGGTACCCAGCTGGAAGTGGGGTAGAGAGTGACACCCAGAGTGTCATCTCCAGGTTTGGGAAACAATTCTAAGATAATGGTAATGTGAGTAGACGTAACAGCACAAGTCGCTCCTTAGTTACAATAAGAAAGAGAACCATATTTGGTCATTACAGACAAAAGAAACAGACGGAGCACAACATCAGGCATGTCTTGACAGCTCTCTTCAGCCATTGGTAGGACAGTTTCAAGGCAGATCGTGTACAGAAACTTAGTTGAGATTGGTCTCTTAGGCTTGTCAAATGTGTTTCACTAACTGCACCTCACTGTCGCCTGCGGTTAGCCTGGAGTAGAGACTGTATTATGCACACCACAACAATGGGCTTGTGTGATGTTTTCCAATTCCAGGTTTAACTTGCAGTCTGATTCTCACCGGACTTTGAAATGGTGAGCACTAGGTAACCGTTACCAGCAAGCGAACATCATTGAACGACATCGTTATTATAGTGCAGGATTGTTTGTTTAGGGAGGAACTGTTTAAGTTCCAGAACCGACTTGAGTGTACAAATTTTAACTATGACAGACCAAATGTATAGGAACGTCATTCTGAAACATCATGAACGTTTGTTTCGGGGCACCACGAGTTCAGAATGTCTTTATGGACGATACCGACCATCTTTACCACACAAACAAACATCGTAAAAGAATATATTCTATCGGAGGATATCACCCGTATGAACAAGAAAGCATTCCCATCGGTCTTGACTCCAGTAGAGAATGTGTGGGACATGCTTTGTCGATGAGTTTCAGACCATCAAAAACCTCTTACATGTCTACCGGAACTTCGGAGAGCATTGCTTTATGAGTAGTGTAATATACCCCAAGATCAAAACGATAATTTGATACTCAGCATGCCAAGGCTTTGTACGGACTGTTTTGAAACGTCCTTTAGACATAACACTTATTAATCATCATAACAAATATGCAATATTGGTTTTTGTAGGCAAGTCTTTTTTTATATATATATTTTTGTGTTTGTAAATTGCTCTGATGAGCAAAAAATCACAATTTATATTAATGACATCAAAACATAAAGTATCTTTTTTTGCTATTTATCTTATGTTTAATAAATAGGCTTTACAAATAAGTCACATTTGTTTTGCTTCCTACTCTTTATTTTACTGAACTTGCATTATTCTTAATTTGTGGACATGACAGTAGAATTTTTTTATGTTTCCTGTGGTTTCCTTCATTTGTAAGATATAGTATTTTCTGTCTCTTCATTACAGTTCTTAAGCAATGAGGGATAAAACATGGGTGTTGAGGTATTTAATTACGCCATGATTTTCTGCTTTTCTGGAAAGCAGTATGTTTTTTGTCCTTTCAATATAATGAATTAGCTATAAGATATAAAATAATATAGCTAAAATTTTCTCTGCAGTCTATGGTATATTCTATTTTTCCTGCTTGACTCCAACTACCTATTTCTCCTACTATAAGTTATGAGGGATAAACAAAATTACTTATATATTTTCAGATAGTTTCAAATATGATTTTAAATACACTGAAAATTATTAAAATATACTATTACTTTAAAATTGACGGTTTTTATAAAATTATCGAAATCATTTTTTTAAATTCTTTATTTATTGACAGTTTCGTAAACTTTATAAAGCTGTTTTTATTTCTTACTCTATGAAAATTATAATGACGTTACAGGTATATCATTCCCAAATAAAAGCATTGCTTTGCATTATATTAAAATTTTAAATGCATTTTCTGAGAAACAATATTTAATAAAAAACGGTCGGCAGTAACAATATTTTCTCATAAAGCTTTTTCAAATTTTTGTGTAAATCCATGGAACAGTTTTCTGGATTTTTGTATATTTTTTCTCTAAAACATATGATAAATTATGAATTCAAATAGCTTTTGAAAGTGTTAATTTGAAAATAAGAAGCCTTTTTTTAAAAAATATTACCAGTTTAATAACTTCTGTCATCTATATATCAAAATAATTATTGAATTACGTGCAATATTTTAGTTACTAACGTAAGGAACTGTCATAAAAATGTTCTGCCGTGTACTTAAGTGTATTTAGAACATAACTTAGTCTATGGCTATAAATATAAGGTTAATTTTTTTTGGTTTCTTTCCGCCAATTTTTGAAAACCAATATTATTTTGAAAGCTTAACTTTACAATATTTTTATAGTTTTCATATTTGAATTTTAAAAAAATAATATGAAATAAAGTATATAAATTATTTTTTTAAAATGCCATCGAAAATTATATAATATTATAAGTCAACATAAAACATAATTTTTGAGACATTTAAAACACTTTTAAATTGGAAATATCTGCCTACCTCTAATGATTTTCCAGACATATATATTTCTAAAATTAGCAGTAGACCTGTCTTTAGTAAATACTCCTACTACAACATCTAATTCTAAATCCTTAACATTATTTCCAAAGAGATAATTCCGTTTCTACTTATTTTTTTACTCTAATTATATATCTAAATCAGAATGAGATTTATTGCATTAATAAGTTACCTTGAAGAATTTTATCACTTAGATATAAGTTTCGGAACGATACTTACAATTTTAATTGCTTATCTAAGCCTTTGAAATTGCTAATCAAAGTTTAATACGTCCAATTTAGGTTTACCGGAAAAAAAGCACTGTACCAATATTAAAAGTTGTATAATTAGCCTTTACATGTAAAATAACTGAAAATAAGCTGGTAATGAATGAAAAATAAGTAATTGCTAAATATAGTTACTTTATGAAATTTCGGAAATAAATTAGAAGAAACTTTCTTAATTAAAGAAATGTTTCATTAATCACAGAGCAATTTATATATCTATACTTAAAATAAAGATGAATGTATGAATATTTATACTCATCTATTTATAATACTACTGCTTTGTATTTATATATATACTGAAGAGACAAAAGTCATGGGATAGCAATATGCAAATATACAGATGGCAGTAGTATCGCAGCGAAAAAGTATAAATGCGCAGTTCGTTTTCCAGAGCTTTCATTTGCGTTCAAGTTATTCATGTGAACAGGTTTTTCGTGATTTATGGCGGCACGACGAGAATTAACAGACTTTGAACATGGAATGTTAGTTGCAGCTAGACGCATGGGTCATTCCATTGCGGATATCGTTAGTGAATTCAACATTCCGAGATCCACAGAATCAAGAGTGTGCCGAGAGTATGAAATTTCAGGCATCCCATCCCATCATGGACAGCGCAGTGGGCGACCACCTGCACTTAACGACCGAGACCGCCGACGTCTGTGTAGAATGGCCAATGTTAATAGACACGCAACACTTCGTCAAATAACTGCAGGAATCAATGTGGGACGTACGAGGGACGTGTCCGATAGGACTCTGCGGCGAAATTTGTCTTCCTTGGGCTATGACAGCAGAAGGCCGACTCGAGTGCCTTTACTGACAGCACGACATCGCCTGCAGCGACTCTCCTGGGCTCGTGAGCATATCGACTGGTCCCTAGACCAGTGGAAAACCGTCGCGTGGTCAGATGAGTCACGATTTCAGTTGTTACGAGCTGATGGTAGAGTTCAAGTGTGGCGCAGACCCCACGAAGCCATGGTCCCAAACTGTCAGCAAGGCACTGTTCAAGCTGGTGGTGGCTGCATAATGGTGTGGGCTGTTTTTACATGGCATGGACTCGGTCCTCTGGTGCAACTGAACCGATCATTGACTGGAAATGGTTATGTTCAGCTGCTTGCAGATCACTTGCAGCCATTCATGGACTTCACGTACCCACACAACGATGGGATTTTTATGGATGACAATGCGCCATGTCACCAGGCCAGAACTGTTCGCGATTGGTTTGAAGAACATTCCGGACAATTCTAACGCATGATCTGGCCACATCAACGAAAGATCCGTTCGTGCCCAAACTCCTGCACCATCCACACTTTCACAATTATGGACGTCTATACAGGCAGCATGGCTCAATATTCCTGCAGAGGATTTCCAACGACTTGTGGACTCCATGACACCTCGAGTTGTTGCACTTCGCCTGGCAAAAGGAGGACCGACACGATATTAACAGTTATCCCAACTTTTGTCACTTCAGTGTATATATACCGGGTGGCCAGAAATAAAACACCCCTACTCTGACCTCCCTGGATATCGAACTACTCAGTGTAAAGGCTTGAAAATTTGTGGACATACTATTCAAAAAATGGGGAAACGGATTTCACGAAAAAAAATTTAGTTCCAGAAATCACCGATAGGTGGCGCTGTACCACTGGACGTATGCTGAAAAGACACAAAAACACGTTTTAAACACATTTTATTTGAAAGTACCAAGCATACATGAAACAAGGACGTTATCGATGCAGGGAATGCTGCTCAGTATGGTTCCCTTCCTGAAGATGTAAAATGTGAAGTCTGTGGACAGCTTGTTCAACTGCGGATCGTAACTGGTCATCTGAGATGCTTCTCACATGCAGACTGATACTCTCTTTCAAATCTGCCAAGGTTATCAGACGTTCTCGATAAACAAGGTTTTTTAAGTGTCCCCAAAGCCAAAAATCACACGGATTAAGATCCGGTGAACGAGATGGCCAAGTTGTCGGAAACGCGCGACTGATTATTCTGTCAGTGGTGAAATGTTGGCGAAGAAACTGTTGCACAGGGAGTCCAATGTGTGGAGGTGCTCCATCTTGCATAAAAGTAATGGTGTCAAGGCATTGGCGCTGCTGCAAATGGGGTACAACAAATGTTTCGAGCATCCTTTTGTACCTGTTGGCCGTCACGGTACATGTCTCAAGGCCATTGGAAGTAACCTCTTCGAAAAAGAACGGTCCAAGGATGAATGTGGCTGTGAATCCACACCAGACTGTAACTTTCGGTGAGTGGAGTGGAATCTCTTGGAAGGTACGGGGGTTTGTCGTGTCCCATATGCGACAGTTATGGGTGTTCACTGTTCCACTGAGGTGGAAATGGGCCTCATCGCTCCACAGAATCTGCCACGGCCACGATGCATCCACTTCAACTCTAGCAAGAAATGTCAATGCAAAGGTCAGTCGCATCTCCCTGTCTGCGGCCAGCAATTGTTGATTAGGGCGGATTTTGTACGGGAAACAATGCACCATTTTTCTGAGTACGTTCCACACTGTGCTATAGGGAACACCCAAGTGTCGTGACACTGCACGTGCACTACTGCAGCCTAAAACATTATCCATTGACTGTTCAACAATACCGGTGGCAACATCTTCAACGACATCTGAACGAACCGGTTTGCGTCCTCGACCAGGCTGAACTCCAAGATGTCCAGTTTCCTCGAATCGAGCGATCATTCTCCTGAGAGCTTGTGGAAGCAATGGTCCCTTACGCAAATCCTTAAGTCGGCGAAACTCTCGAAGTGCTGCTGGAGCATTTCCTTTATTCTCGTAAAACAACTTCACAAGCAAAGCGCGTTCTGGCAGCGTGACAGCCATCACTAATAAGAATGACATTCCCCACCTTTTAACTTCTTTTATACCCAGAACATGGCTTCTAACCATGCTTTATGCAAATTTTTCTGGTTACAGTATGAAATTGCAGTTACAACGGGAGTTCTAGCTTCTTTACTATTTTTATTTTCCATAAGGGGCAGAAAAATTAAAAAGGAAGCATGGAAGCATTCAATTCCGCATAAACATTTTAATTTTTATTATTATTTGTGTCTTTTGATCATAGTTCCAGTTTTGCAGCGCCACCTATCGGTGATTTCAGGAACTAATTTTTTTTTCGTGAAATCCGTTTCCCCATATTTTGAATAGTATGTGTACAAAATTTTGAGCCTTTACACTGAGTAGTTCGATATCCATGGAGGTCAGAGTAGGGGTGTTTTATTTCTGGCCACCTTGTATATAGGGTGCGCCAGAGAAACTTACTTATTTGAAAGATCAATAAAAACAAAAGTACTTCAGTTATTACTTTAATTCTTTTTTATTTAAAAATATAATATCCCAGTTTTATTTCATATTGTTTTGAAAATGACATTGGCTAAAGGGCGACCCCCATTCTGCATACACTGATTAAGTTGATTTTTGAAGTTCGTGTTCACTCTTTGCAACGTATCAATCGGTGTGTTGGCAATGTCATTCCGATTGTTGTTCTTTAGGTGAGCTATTGTCCGTGGTCGATCGACATACAACAAGGATTTCAAAGTCAGCCTCGTCACCGAAAAAAAACGCCCGCGTCTTCAGTCAATTTGTCAAGCAGCATTTCACATGCATTTTGACGTGCAACAAAATCGCGTTCAGTTATTTCTTGCACAACAGCCAATTTATAAGGAAGAAATTGAAGGTGTTAATGGAAAATTCATCGAAGAGTTGCGTCAGAAATTCCCAGAACAGATGTGTATTTGCGAGCCGAACGTTGGGGAGCAGTACTGAGTACCCTAATCTTTCGACATTTTCTGGAGTTCTGGTAGTCCGTTGATGTCCATTTCTGAGTTCAGCGACACTCCAGAAAAGAATTAAACCCCAACCATGAATAAATAGTCATAGTATGATAATTCATTCGCATTAACACGATTCCTATTGGAATCTGTACTTGATAATAAAAGAAAATGATCTCGAGCAGATATTTGGAACAAATTCTAATGTGTCTCAGAAACATTTTGATGAAGAAATATGTGAGTAAATAGTCATTGCAAGGTAATTCATTCGCATCAACATGATTCCTAATGGAATCTGTACCTGATTATCAAATGGAATGCAACTCATGATTTCATGTTGATACCTGAAATGAAACAAACTCCAAAGTTTCTCATATACATTTCGATGAAAAATTATGTGAATAAATAGTCATGGTAGGGTTATTCATTCGTATTAATATGATTCCTTTTGGAATTTGTAACTGATAATCAAATGAAATTTAATTCACGTTTTTCATGTGCAGACTTGAAAGGGAATAACTTCCACAGTTTCTCAAGCATTTCTAACAAGGAATTCGTGAGTAAATCGTAGTGGAATGGAACAGAAATAGCATTAAAGATATAGCAAAAAGTCTCGAGGTCCTCTTACAAATTCTTAAGACCATCTCTAAGGACGGGGACATGAATCTAGTAATTTAGCGGAGTACTTTTTCTTATTCTAATTTCCCAAGTGGTTACCATAAAATTCTGAGATGGATTCCTTTGATTACCCTTTGAGTGAGTGCTCTTAAAGATTCATGAATAAAGCAGAATTACAAACACAAAAAACTATTTTCTGATAAGAGTAGAAGTTTACTTAATGCTCAGTTAGAACTCAATTTTGATTAATACCAAGACCTTTCTTTGTAAAAAAATCATTTCAACAAATTATAAATGTACTAATAATTATATAATTACTAATAAATTTGAAAGTACATTAGTTTTCCACTTTAATCAAGAGTTTAATATTTTTTTAAACTTTGAGGAACAAGCATATACTTACATAAGCCCATAATATAAAAGCATATAATTTGAAAAACTGTTCTAAATAATGTAAGAAGGTTTATTTTCTTTTCAGAATTAAAAACTTTATTTTGTAAAAAATTGAATTACTTTATTTCATGCAATGTTTTGATTCTCTTAATTATATTCGATAAAGTATGATTGTAATATTCAAATTTTAAGCAAAATGTCCTTTTTTCGCGATGAAAACTGACTGAATTATGGACCCCTGATTGTATATTTAATCTCATTTCAATTTTCATTCCAAGGAAGGCAGTTTAATCAATGGTCGACGCTTCTTCAATCGGCGATTGCCCTATTTAAAATTTTTAAAACTGCAAAGTTTCATAACTCGGTCAGATTTTTCTTAATTAAGAATCAAGTGTCGAGGATATGTTCGTCGTGCGCACTAATTTGTTACAGGCATTGCCATAATTACCTTAAAAAAGTTACTTAAAGAAGATTGGGAAGAAATAAACTTAGACATTCGTTGGCAAAAATAACTTATCTTCCTATTTAAGGAATTTGAAAATATGTATATAACAAAAGTTGATGTTGCGAATACTTTAAGGTATCCGACTACATTCGAAGGAAAAGTTTTGAAAAATTGGACTTTTTAGAATTTATTTAAGATTTTAGATGTATTATCAGTAATTAACATAATAAATACAAAAACAATTACTTGAAAACACAATATATTTTCAGAAATGGTGAAATATTTAATAAATTTTAACGATATTTAACAAAATGGTTTACACTCAACAAAAAATTGCAGTGCAGCAATCCCATTGTTCTTTCTAATCAAGTTATAGAAATCAATGATGAATGAAATGAACCAAAATCTAATAAAAATATTGATATGCAAAGAAGTTATCGCTAAAAATATACGTAGATATGCATCCTCTCCATAAATTCACTGCTTATTATTTCTATAAACAACTATAAATGAAAAAGCATTTCAGCAACAATAAAAAATTTGGTTCATTTCATTGCCCCTGTTATTTAAAACACACGCTGAAATTTTTATGCCAATACCTCTATCAGTTTTGTGGATGTCATGTTAACGGTGGAGAATTTGCATGAAAATTAAAGTTTTGAGAAATTTGAAGTGAAAGACAAATTTTAGCTGAAAAATATGTGACCCTAGATGATAGGTCAGGCTTTCCTTTTCCCAGAAAACATGAACTGTTTTGGGAAGAGAAGTCTGAACTACAAGAAATAATAAGAATTTTTAAAAATCGCCGAATTGGTCGATAACCAGTGTTTTCAACGTAGTCGGATACCTTAAAATACACAATAACATAAGTTGATGTTGCCAACATTTTAAAATTTGCAATAACAAAAGATGATGTTGCCATCACTTTTTAAAATATTAATTAAACAATCACACTATTTATTATAAAATACCAAATTACTCTTTAACAAATCAAATGTATATGTAATAATTAAATTATTATATAAATATTTACATAAAAATCGTTCCACAGTGGAGAACCACCTCACATTTATTGTTTTAGGCATCATTAATTATTCAAAAATTCTTTTACTGATTCAAATAAAGTAAAGTATGGTTATATACATTACATGCTTTATATCTAGGGCTGCCTCTCTACATAGTTTGCATAGTTTGTAGATTAGTAGTTTACTGCGTGTAGATGAACTGGATAATTTTAAGAAATTAGCTAATGCCCATTTGGGCAGTAGCCCTTAACTGGGGAGGTACGGTCAACGAGACTATATTTTCTTTGCTCTCAAATAAATTTTCCAATAAAATTGTTGTATGAAAATCAACCAATATATTCTGCGGATATTTTTCTTGATATATAAATATGTTTTAGAAATTTTTTTAAATATTTATCTCTAAAACAGTTAATCACATTTGAACATACCATGTAAGAAATTGTCGAATGAGAATTTTAATCGAAAAGCATCTTCTGAACAATTTTTCTCATCTCTAAAATCAATTTTTGCTTCATTTGAAACTGTCTGGAGCACTGCACAATAAAGAGAATCAGTAGGATGGATGGTGTTTTGGAAACCAAGTTTAGGAACTCTATTCAAAGTATAATAATGGAACACTAAAAGTGTAGTGCTATCTCACAAACTGCTCGAAAAGAAATAGTTGAAGTATTTAAAAACAAGCATCCTGTGAAAGGAGTTAAAAATGTAGGTTTAGTAAAGGTCAAGTAACTAGAAGCTATAGACCGATCCATTTGATTGAGCTAAAACCGGAATAGGAATTATCAAAAGTTTATGTAGTTTATGTAGCTAATTGTGGTCTACAATTTCTCATCACAAGAATTGAAACTGCATTATTCAACTTCCCGGGGAAAATGTTAAAATCCTTGCATTTTTCCGATTTCGCTACTGCTTGTTGATTTCATCATTCATTACTATCGTCAAAAACTCTATTTTAAAGTATTAAAATTTAATTTAATGACCTATTATTTTAAAAAAACTGTTTTAGCATCCAGTGCCATCTACTGCAGGTGTAAAAAATGTATTTGAACTTGAGTGGATGAATAAAAAGTCTTATTATGGATTGAAAATTTGAACAAGATGCATAAATATTTATATATAAGGAGATTGTGAACCCATAGTAGGAATTGAAAGATAATGTGTGTCTAATCTTCTGCAGGAAAACTAGATTCAGTGAAGATCTGCGTAGTCAGCTAAGCCAGACTTGAGAGGATTTTGCTCTTACATTTGCCACCCAAATCGGTGTGGTTTTTATTCTTTTTGAGTGGTTTCTTTGTTGTTTTGGGAATTTTTCCTGTATTTATTGGTACGAATGCATGTGGACACACACTCGCTGACTCTTTTTATACATTTAAACATCTTAAAAGTTATTTTTTCGATGCTCGTCAGAACTACTGTTACTGACTTCGTCTTCAACGTTTTATAGATAAAGGGCTGGCCTACGAATGTTCTAGAACAATCTCTAGAACTCGAATCATAATGGAATTATGTCCAAGATTCTCGGATACTCTTTCTTCCTTTTAGTCCCCAATGTCGCTAGCTGATGCACAAATTTGTTACCAAGGCCAGTAATCACTGGGCAGTCATCCACTCAGCATCGTTTAATATATCTATAAAATCCACTCCTTTGCCAGAAGACTGAAATATTTCAAATTTCCAATATTTTTACTCTCTTCAGACGGATTCACAAAAAATGTTTAATTGGATTGTTTCACATTAAGATTTGTGGGTATAAACTTAATCTGTGTGTAGAAAACAATGATAAAAATCCTTTATTTTCAATTTATGGAATTATACTCTTTTTTTTTCTTTCAAAAATATTTCATTAAAACTCTGCAATTAGAAAATCTTCCATTCTTTCAATGACCCAAAATTTAAACTTTTTTTTAAGGTAGATGCTTTACATATCCTAAGAAAAGTGGTATCTTCCCTTATTTTATATGTCATGTAGTGCAATTCGTTAGAGAGATTATTCAGAACGCCAATTTATAATCAATGTTAATTAACTATATTTATCGTATGGTAGAAAAATATGTTAGCAGTGCCACTTTGACATTTACATTAAAATGGCTTTCTAATGATACCTTCTTGATAATGAGAATTGCAAATTGTGCTTGTTACATATTTAATGAGGTATTTTAAAGAGCCGATTAAAATTGGAAAAATCTCTTTCTCGAAATATTTTTTTGCAAATATATTATTGCATGGATTAGAATTACAAGATTTACATTAAAAAACTACAAAATATAATACTTACCATAAGAGAAATAAACTATAATTTTATAAATAAAGAAAATAAAAGGAATTATTAAAAAACTTACTTTTATAAATCTCACTTATTTCAAAGATTCTATTTAAAAACTTAGATATTAAAAGGTATTGCTGCAAAATCAAAATTTCATTTTGGATTTTAAAAATCTGTTATACCATTTCACCAGCAAAATTAAATTACCTTATTAATAATTATTGTATGTTACCAGTTTGTTAAAGGTTTTTAATTCATTCTTCTATGGTTCGTACATTTTGCCATATTACAATGAATTTGTTTAATTTCTATAAGATTAAATATTGTAATAAGTTTTTTATACATTTTCTGAAACAATATAAATCTGAAAATATGAATATTTGAGTCTTTCTGCTGAAGATAAAATATTTTAATAACTTCAACAAGCTTTTAAAATTTACAAACTTATTTGTTCTGCAGCAAAAACAGATTTGAAACTTCGATCTGATTTGAAATGGATATCTAAAAATATCA
The DNA here is from genome assembly GCA_026543055.1 of Argiope trifasciata. Taxonomy (NCBI): domain Eukaryota; kingdom Metazoa; phylum Arthropoda; class Arachnida; order Araneae; family Araneidae; genus Argiope; species Argiope trifasciata. The sequence continues at coordinate 44,836 of JAPMOQ010041214.1, forward strand.
ATAATTATATACCTCTATTGAAATTAAATGTTTTAATAATTTCAAAATATATTAAAAATATATTTTTAAATATTACTGACACAGCGATTTGAATCTTGGATCTGATCTGAAAATATTAATAAATATGCATCTCTATTTAAGATATAATATTTCAATAATTTGAAAACAAATTAATATTATAAAAAATTGACACGGCAGTTCTTCAGCAAAAAAGGATTTGAATCTCGGATCTGATTTTAAACAGGTATATGAAAACGTGAAAAAATTACGTATTTCTATTGAAGATAAAATATTTTAATAATTACAAAGTACATCGAAAATATTAAAAAAAGAATTGAAACAGCCATTCTTCAGGGAAAAAATGATTTAAATCTTCGATTTGATTTGAATATATGAATAATTATGTATTTTTTAGAAAATAATATAATTTAATAATTTTAATAATTTGATAATAACAAAAAAATGTTGACACATCGGTTCTCCAACAAAAAAGGATCTGAATCTTAGATATCATCTGAAACAGGGATATCTCAAAGTATGGATAATTATTTATTTATGTAGGATATAACATATTTTAACAATTTCAAAACGTATTTAAAATATATAAACCATCTGACACAGTGGTTCTTCAACGGATTTTAAAGTTGGATCTGATCTGAAAAAATGAATAATTCTGAATTCCTGCTAGACATAAAATACTTTAATAAGTTCAAAACGCATTTAAATTATACAAATCTATTGACAAGCGTTCTTCAATAAAAATGTATTTGAAATTTATAACACTCTGGTATTCGTTTGCAAATAAGAAAATTTTGGTTGAACGACTTCAGAATTAAATCTGTTGACAACAGAATGACATTACAAAAAATCCTTACTCATCAAATTATCGACTGATGCATATGTTTTGAATAGTTAGTTTAATAACATATCCACTCAAATATTGTATTTGCCTTTGTAATGTATTTTCGGTGAGACAGGGAAGCTGTATTTTACTTTAATTTATAAGAGGATATAAATAGCATTATTTAGGAGGTGAATCATCCGTGAAAGCCCTCTTTTACCTGTTTTAATGGAGATGTGTTATCAACAAATGTTTAAAAAGCTTTTTCACTGCTATTATTTTTCAACATCAGTTACAATGAACTATTTTCAATTATTGTTAAAATTATTAATAATTTAATGTAAACCTAAAGCATTAAAAATGGCATAACAATTTTATTATGACATCAGAACATACATTGTTTTAGGTTGAAGTCTCAAATGAGTAGGCAACACATTTTGAAGCCTCAAAATGCGTATTCAACAAATTCAGAAGCCACAAATTACGTAGAAAAAATATTGACGATTTATCGCTTTTGAGTCTTGGGTTTTTCGCTGTTAGGATTAAAAAATAACGCAGATGGTTGGCGATTTATTTTCCAGACCTTTTTCTTAAATCTAGAGACAGAATGCATATGCCAGGGTCCTGGCATAGGGGTAGCATGTCTTCCCCATGATCTGGGCTTCTTGTGTTCGAGTCCCGGTTTGATCATGGTTGCTCTGTGCTCTATCTGTGAGATATGAATGTGCCCCCCTGTAAAAAGGGGTTGTGCAAGCGAATGTGTGTGTGTCACCTTCATTTGAGCTAGAAGTCAGACTTCTGCCCTATGGGTGCTTAGAGGTCTTTACCTCAGATGCTACTGCACCCCTTTTCCGTGGAAACACGGACACGACATCATCATCATCATCAGAGAATACATCTTGTGGATGTTTTTGGTTTTTTTTGCAACCCATTCAAACCAAAATTTGACAAAAAATGTCACGGCATAACAAAACAAAATTTCATTAATTCAATTACAATTCAGATTTTTAATTATTTTTTAACAGTTCTTTATTTTAAAGACTGAAAATTGATCAACCGTTTGACGAATTTGTTTCAGAATTTGATAAATATCTATAGTTTACATTCTAAAACTGTGACTCATTTAAAAAAAATCTATATATATATTTGAGCTTTCAAATTATCCAGTTGACATGCAATCGGGCCCCCAAACAGACAAATTTCAAAAGCATGGATCGCCTTCAAACTTTGTTAGAAATTTATGAATGTGATTGTAATTTCATGCATAAAATTTTACTTGTCATGCGTAAAGCGCTTTTGAGTGATCGTGTTCACACACCGATATAATTGTCAAAAATATGTTTTTATGGGGGGAGGGCACTTAGGGAAGTCTGAAACTAGAAGACTCGCCAAAATCTCTAATTCCAACTTTTCGGCAATTACTATCTTTATATAGGAAATTTAAATCTGTTTTTCGGATTCGGGATGGTCTAGTGAGTTTTCAAAAACCAGTGAGCAAATTTTTTGACAGTAATAGGAAACATCAATTTTATTACGTGGTCAGAGACAAAGTTAAAATGATTCCATTGTAATTTTTCTTCATTGTTTCTTGTAAATAGCATTAGAATTTATTTTGGCAGCGGAATACATTCTGCAAATCCTGCAATTACAAAAAATCTTTAAAATGTTAGCAATAAAAATGCTAAATATCATTATATTAAATATTGGATCCCATAACGAATAACGAAAATATTAAAAAAAATAATAGCTCGGTTATATGAAGTCAAACTTGGACTTCTGTCAATAAAGGACAGAAGTACTACCTGAAGGACTGAGAAGATGATTCTATGATTCCATTCAAAGACATACACACACAATGAAGGAAAAAAAAAACAGAAAGAAAAGAGATAAATAAAGTCAATGCCCAACGCAGAAACATTTTGACTTCTGTTATTCAGTTGCGGATTAAGATAATCTAAGGGGTGATGCAAAAAAAAAGTTTACAAGCAGCAGTAATGTTGGATCGATATTATAAGTAGAAATTGTGGTTCGGAATATTGTTACCCAGAGTAAAAACAGATAACGCTAGTTGTCTGAGAACGTTCGTTCTAGAAGATAGTGTTAGTATTGAGACTTCAAACAGCGACAGTAATGGCAAGACACCTAAAGAAATGATCTCGCACAGAAGTATTAGCAATGATAGATTTTTATAAGCCAAGAATGTGTCACCCGTCGAACATTCACAGACAAATCACTGGGACGAAGTAGTAAATAGACAACGGGTGAGGAAATGCCGTCGTTCTTTTAAAGCGAGCAGAGAGATTGCTAGAATCATTTTGGTAAAAGGTTTGGAAACACCCCTATATAGCCCCCACATGGCTCCCAATGACTGTTTCCTTTTCATGGCATTGAAGGTGCGCTTATCCGAAACAAGGTTCATATCAGACAATGATGTTCAAAGAGGTCGAGAGCTGGCTCAGTAACCAAGAATCTGATTATCACCAAGGCGGGTTAAACAAACGGGTTGTAAGGATTGGAGTGATTATGTTGAGTGTGGAAATAGAAGGTTGATGTTTTGGGCTCCAATCACTAAGCATTCTTATAAGAATAATTTATTTCTCCGGTATTGAACACAACAATATACACTGAAGTGACAAAAGTCATGGAATAGCAATATGCAAATATACAGATGGAAGTAGTATCGCAGCGAAAAGGTATAAATGCGCAGTTCGTTTTCCAGAGCTTTGATTTGCGTTCAAGTTATTCATGTGAACAGGTTTTTCGTGATTTACGGCGGCACGACGAGAATTAACAGACTTTAAACGTGGAATGTTAGTTGGAGCTAGACTAGTGGGTCATTCCATTGTGGATATCGTTAGTGAATTCAACATTCTGAGATCCACAATATCAAGAGTGTGCCGAGAGTATGAAATTTCAGGTATCACAGCCCATCATGGACAGCGCAGTGGGCGACCACCTGCACTTAACGACCGAGACCGCCGACGTCTGTGTAGAATGGTCAATGTTAATAGACACGCAACACTTCATAAAATAACTGCAGGAATCACCGTGGGACGTACGAGGGACGTGTCCGATAGGACTGTGTGGCGAAATTTGTCTTCCTTGGGCTATGACAGCAGAAGACCGACTCGAGTGCCTTTACTGACAGCACGACATCGCCTGCAGCGACTCTCCTGGGCTCGTGAGCATATCGACTAGTCCCTAGACCAGTGGAAAACCGTGGCGTGGTCAGATGAGTCATGATTTCAGTTGTTACGAGCTGATGGTAGAGTTCGAGTGTGGCGCAGACCCCACGAAGCCATGGACCCAAACTGTCAGCAAGGCACTGTTCAAGCTGGTGGTGGCTGCATAATGGTGTGGGCTGTTTTTACATGGCATGGACTCGGTCCTCTGGTGTAACTGAACCGATCATTGACTGGAAATGGTTATGTTCAGCTGCTTGCAGATCACTTGCAGCCATTCATGGACTTCACGTACTCACACAACGATGGGATTTTTATGGATGACAATGCGCCATGTCACCGGGCCAGAACTGCTCGCGATTGGTTTGAAGAACATTCCGGATAATTCCAGCGCATGATATGGCCACCTAGATCACCCGATATGAATCCCATCGAGCATTTATGGGACATCATCGAAAGGTCCGTTCGTCCCAAACTCCTGCACCATCCACACTTTCACAATTATGGACGTCTATACAGACAGCATGGCTCAATATTCCTGCAGAGGACTTCCAACGACTTGTGGACTCCATGACACGTCGAGTTGTTGCACTTCGCCTGGCAAAAGGAGGACCGACACGATATTAACAGTCATCCCATGACCTTGTCACTTCAGTGTATATACATCCTACGAGCTGAGCCTAGCCTCTTGCCGACGACCAGAATAAAGAGAAGATAATGTTGATTGATTGATTGGATATTTATAGCTGACTTTATTCAGATTTCCTTCGCGATTAAGATTAAGATGCACGAGAATAGTTTTTGGTTACTTCGCGCTAAATCAGAAGCAGCTCATAGGTTACAATTATGTGTATTCACTACAGGGTCCAGCCATGTGATAAATGGCTCAACAGGTTTGGTAATTAGGAAAAGATGTGACCACCACACAAATATCTTAATTACCAATTGTATCCTGAGTCTTTTATTAATGAAGCCTTTGCCTTTGAATTGTAAACTTTTTTTTGGATTGCCCCCAGTACTACCTTTGTATTTTATACCTCATATCCAAAAGAGAGAGAGAGAGAGAGAATTTTACCTTTCTGAGCTTCTTTTTTCTACCTATTTAATGTATCCGTCTATTTCTCCCCAAAGCTTTTGCGAATACACTTTAAGTTTTTCCTCATGGTTCCACGTCCTTTTTCCCTTTCCTTTTCTTTCTATCTTTTTTTTATTTTACCTAAGGGCATAGTTTCCATTTGATTCTCTGTCTACTGAGCCCCAGAATTATTCTCATGCGTTTATTTTTATTTATTACATCAGGGAGAGGAGAAGGGGATTTCCTCCTCAGTGAGGGAGTTTTTTCCTCCAGAAGTAACTATTGATTTCGGCCGTTGAAATCCGGTTTGGGCAAAAAAATTCAGATTCCTTTTAGGAAACCAAACCTTCTGTGATGTGGATATTCTCTACATTTCTATTTGAAGCATGATTTTAGCACCTTCAGAAACTTATTGATTTCTCTTATACTGATGTAATGAAATAGGATTTTATAGACTATAGCAGACATCATAATTGCAGATTTTTTTTTAATATTCGGAATATTTTTTAATTCATCCAAGTAGGTACCAGGTATGTAAACCTAAAGTAGGTATTTTTTGAAAAAAAAATATGTTCGAGATGTTTTTGAAAATTTATAAAAGTATTTATAATTTTTTTTGAAGTATTCGAAATACTATTTAAATATTCAAATATTTTATTATATTATAATGTTATGCAATATTATTATTTTAAATATTCATATATTTTCAAACACTACCTACATTAACTTTTTAAATATTTTATAAATATCCGTGATATTTTTTTAATTCATAAAAGGTTTTTTTTTCAAATTTAGAACACACCAGAGAAGAGATTTCATACAATCTTTAAACAAGTAATACATATGAAAAAAAAATAATTCTTTTCTTACACAGGTCAACAAAGATTTTTTTTTTATTTCAGTTACTTTTTATTAAATAATCAAAAATGTATTAAGTATCAAAAAAATTATTGCATTCTCATTCTTCTGCTTCACGTGAAAAATACCAAAATTCTTGCCTTTTAACGATTAATCTACTGCCTGTTTATTTTGATTTTCAAAATAAACTGCTGAAACTCTATTTAAAGTATTGAACTTTGATTAATGAATTAATATATTTTTTAAAAATCTGTTTTAACATCAAGTGTCATCCACGACAAGTTTAAAATAATGTATTTAAATTCGAGTGCATGGATAAAAAGCATTTTATTAGCGACTGAATATTTGAACAACATATATATAAATAAACACATATATACATACATACATACATATGTATGTACACACATACACATATATATATATAGCGAGAGTGTGAACTAATAATTAGAATTGAAAAATGATATCTGAAATAGAGATGGGTATTTCGAGGATTGATGAGTTATCTAAATGAACGAATTGAATCAGGTCACTATACTTAACAATCATCGTTTGAGAACAGCTGTGGAGATCAACTAATACCGCTATCCAGCAAACCATTCAGGACTAATACCGTTATCTAGCAAACTACTTATACCGCTATCCTGCAAACCGCTAAGAACTAATACCGCTATCCAGCAAACCACTAAGAACTAATATCACTATCCAGCAAACCGCTAAGAACTAATACCGCTATCCAGCAAACCACTCAGAACTAATACCATAATCCAGCAAACCACTCAGAACTGTTGTTCGTTCACAGAAATAAGAGGTGGCTCAGGTGGTTGCAAAAGCTCAGGCAAAAGAGCGACCATTACCATTCGCTTGCGTATAATGAGAAGGCCACTTTTCCACGACTCTATGTCACTGAGGGGTGAGACTAGGAAGGATGACCGCTTTCTGATATTCCTTGTCAATCTTTGAACTTGATTTTCGTTCTATTATAGTCTGCATATTTTCTGTAGGCGTTTCAAGGGCACATTTTCTACCTCGTTATTGGTTACCTGGTACCATGTTCGTTAGTACCAGTAACACGGTAAAAAAAATGTGACCTTGAAGCGCCCACAGAAAATACGTTCTTTACGTTTTCGTTCTTTTTATTTCTTATGGGATTATCTTATTGTTTCTGACCTATTATTTTATTTTAATTCAGTCCTCGAGTAATCCGAGTTCACCTTATTTTTAAATAAAAACATCGCTCCTTTTCATCTTTCCACTTGCCTCGGTTTTGATGAATTAAATCCATCATTACGCATGGCATAAGCTGGAATAGTTTTAGAATCGTTTGGCAATTGTAAGAACATGCGAATTTCTGGAACTTCCTTTAATCGAAAAATAGATTAATTCACTCAGTTATCTGCCGTATCTAGTTCAAGCATTCTTTCTGCATATGAAACTTTAATAGCACCTTAATAAACAAATTGACGGATTTCTAATTATTGTTCGTTTCAGAAGTCTAGGACGACCATTTTTAGGCGGTTTTATCTCACAAAGTTGTGACACACGGGGGATTTCATGCCATTTCTGGAATACTTAATTGTTAAATGCAAACATCTCCTCCTTCCTTCTTCCCCCTCACCCTATTTTACCAAATTAAACCCTTCTAACGTATGAGCAAAACCGCGGAGGATTTTAGAATCCATTGGCAAACAATAGTTTGTTTGAAAATGCCGCTTGTTAGCGAATGATTGCATAGATCCAACAATTCCAACTAGAACCTCAGAATTGCAGTTTGTTGACAGGGACGGATAACAAAGAAGGATTGGTCACAAGAGTTATAATAGCACTAAAGAAGAACAGTTGATCTTGACAGTTAAAGAGACATTGTATAATTCGTTTCAGAATTCTGAGACGATCACTTTTCTGCGGTTCTATCTCAATAACGAGTGACATAAGGTAAAAGGTGCGCCATTTCCGAAATTTACTTTCTTGTTAAATGCAAATATCTCCTCATTTCCTCGTTCCTCTCACACCTATTTTGTTGATTTATACACGTCCTAACGCTTGCGCAAAAGAGCTGAGGGTTCTAGAATAGCTTCGCAAACAATAGGCTGTTTGAAAATACCATTCCTTCGTGAAAGACTGTGTGAATCCAATTATTGCAGCTAGCTACTCAGAATTGCGCTTTGTCCACAGGAAGGATGACAAAGAAGAATGGGTCACAAGAGTTGCAATAGCACTTTTCAAAAGAAAGGTATTGTCCTACCATCACGAAAAAAACCCTGAACATGGTTGCCGTAAGTAGACGAGTCTAAGTAAGGAGTTAAGTAGAAGGCAATAAAGAGGACCACAACATTTGGCTAACTAAGCGCGCTTCATTAGGCGAGACATTCTTTCAGCTTGTCTTAAAACAGTTGTATTTATATGACAATTAAATAAAATTAAATTGTTGAAAAACTTAGAAATTTCTTGTTATTTAAGTTTTAAAATAATTTAAGTTTTAAATCATAAGAAAGCATTCAAAGATATTTCTTCTACTGCTTTTGTATTGATTTTTTTAAGACCTGAGACTGTCGTCGATTAAATAAAAATCACTGGATAATAACAAAATAGTTTCATATTTTCTCGAAGATTCATGTGTCTTTAAGGATGAAAACGTCCGTTTTAAAACTAAATCACCCACCTCCGTTTTACACTAAATTTTATGAGTTTTGATTAAGGTGAAAACGATAGTTTCAAATAATAAATGTAGGATCTGAAAAAAAAAATAGTTAATTTGGAACTGTGTGATTCATAATAAATCTATTACTGTTTGATATAAATACAAAGTAAAAACACGAAATTCAGCAAAAAATAAAAATAAAAATAAATCAATAAATAAGCCAAGTTAAAGATATTCATTTCTTTCATATTCTTTTAAGAAATAACGAATTATTTATCGGAATTTTTGAAATAACTCACACACCTCAAAATTGATTACCCAGACCTCCGTAGCACTTCTTATATTACACATAACTTAATGCCCGCAAATTATTGAAGAAAAGATGTTTCCAAAGAATTTTAAAAAATTAAAACATCACTCAAAATTATTTAGCTGGCATCTATTACTAACTGAATGTATAACCGACGATTCTTCTAATTATAATGATACTTCTAACCGATTCTTTTGGCGCCAAAAGAAATACTGCCCTTTCCTACACCTCCTAAATGTAAAAGAACTTCCCTTTTTCAAGCCGACTGACCCCCTACTTTTAGGGTTACAAGGGTTTTCTCCAAACGGTAAGAGAGTAGTTGACCTTGATACTGTTCGTATCATTATTTTGTCTTCTAAACCCCTTTTCAACGGTCCTATCTTCTGAAGGGAAGACCAGCGGAAGGATTAGCATATTTCCGGAATTCTTCGTTATTCTTTGACCTCGATTTTCGCTTTGTTAGATACTATTTTGATCATTTTTTTCATGTGTGAGTGAAATTGTTTGTTAATGTAAAATGTAAACATCCCCTCCTTTCATCTTTCCTCTCACCCCTATTTTGACGAATTAAACCCATCCTAACGCAAGCGCAGAAGGTTTTAGAATCCGTTGTCAAACAAGAGCTAAATGGGCATTGTATAGTTCGTTCCAGTATTCTGAGACGATTACTTTTTTGCAATTCTATCTCACTAAAGGAGGGAGGCAAAATGAAAGATGTGCAACCTAACCGGAATTTGCTTTATTTTTAAATGTAAACATCCCCTTCCGTCCGCTAACTCCCCTAACGCATGCGCAAAAGATCAGAGGATTTTAGAATCCGATGGCAATTAATAGATAGATACTCCTCAATAATTTATGGTTCTTCCTGTCAAGAATTGAGGAATTGAAAATTTCAAGGGGTAGAGGTTAATTCATTTTGATTCAAACATTTTTTTTTTCATTTTTAAATTATTGTTTCTAAGAAACTGATTTCAGTATTTTGACTAAAAGACGATTTTTTGAAAGGGAGGAAAGAAACACTTGCACTTACATAGATTGTTGAAAATCCATTTTTAGAATATAATTGTCAAAAGAAATATTTACTAAAAGTGCGAGAGTATAGGGAAAAAAATAATTTAAAGATACTCAAATTTTAATAATATGATATGATACAAATTTTAATAATATGATATATGATAATATATGATACAATAATATGACACAAATTTTAATGATGTGATAATATTAAAGATAATCAATTAATAAAAGTTAATATTCCATTTTTGGAATATAATTGTCAAAAGAAATATTTACAAAAAATAGGGAGTATAGGGAAAAAAGTAATTTAAAGATACACAAATTTTACTTGTAAATCTATCTTTTTAGTAAAAATTATACTCTTTAAGAATATTTATGATAGTGTCATAATAAAATATATAAAGTCGCATTTTTCTTTCTTTAATTTTGCATGTTATTTTATTTTTAAAGTAAGATTTTGAAAAAATAAAAAGGGATTGATTTTTCTTGGTAACAAGAGTTGTTAGCCGAATATATTATACATTTGGCAAGTAAAAACTTGTTATATCGCTTTTATTCTACAAATTGAGAGTTTATTCTCTTTAATAAAATATCTGAATGTTTACATTACAACAAAATAATAATATTCAAGCATTTCCCTTGTACTTCTTAAATGAGTAATCTATATAAATAAAAATGAATGTTTGTCTGTATGTCTCATATGCGCTGCCATACCGCTCAACGGATTGCAATAAAACCTAGAATACTTATTACATGCACTTGCTGGATGCTATAGGCATAGTAAAATTATGTATATAAAATTTTTTGGGATCTATTTACTGCATCTATTAACCAGGAATTAACCCAAATAACTCGCCAATGAGACACAACAGATTCAGTAAAGGTGATAAATTCAAGCTAGATGTTAATATTTCGTAGCTATTGTACGTAAATGCTATGCAAATCGTTCATTGAGGTAGCAGTCTTATTAGAGGCTAAATGAGAAAGTTTTGGGATAAAAACTCTTATAGCATTGAAATAATTAAAATTTTAATAAAATTTCACAGTTTTTTGCAGCATTTAGCTGAAATATTAGAGTACAAAAAAATTTTGTTGTTTTAACTTTAAAAAAATATTAATGCAACTATATCAACAAATTTATGAGATAAATATATTTTCTTCGTTTAATCAATTAAAAAATATTTTAATCACATTTTTTAATTTTAATCTTGTGAGTTCAAGAAAGATACAAAAAATCATAATTTCATGAATCACAAAATATACAAAAAAAAAAAAAGTTTCTTCCCTTACAATTCTTAAAGAAAACCAAGCATTACAATTCGAAAAGAATACTTAAATCCATCACATAAAAAGGAATTGTTGTTTGTTCGTACTTTCTTCTGCCGTACTATTCGATCAATTTCTATGCAACTTGGTCAAGTCATTGCTTGCACCTGCGTCAAGGTTACAGACAGAGTACAGTTATCATATCTGTTATATAAAAATGATTTTTTGTTTGTTCGCATCCTATGCGCTGCTTACTGTTCAACCGATTTCGATTAAACTTGGTAAAACCTATTGCTTGCATTTCCGCAAAATTTGTAATTTAAAATTGATAATTGACAAAAGTCAAACAGCACATTCCATCGGAATTAATCGCACATATATCAAACAAAATATAATTTTTACTGTTGATGTCAGTCAATGTGGGCGAAATGAAATTAAAAATACTTTGTGAAAGCGCTAATGTATTTCTTCTCATTAATGAATAGTTTTCTACACAGGATGTTGTCTTTCAACGTGCTCAAAATCTGCAAAGACCTTTTAAAGCCTAGGTCTTCCTTTTTGTGACATTAAATATATAATATATATTATAGGTTCAGTTATTTTTATTTCAATAAAGAAGTGTGCCAAAATGAAGAAAATTAGAATATTTTTTCTACTAATATGAAAACTTTATTTTAACTTTTTTACTAATAAAAACGATGCCGGATTTATTTTATTTTGTGCAATGTAAATATTATACAGGAAGAATATTAAAAAACGATTCCAAAAGTATATTTATCTAAACATGTATTTAAAGTTTCATTTACTAACAAACTTTTTTGTACTTACTTCTGATCTACAATTTCATAAAGTGATTTACATGAGGAAGAAAATAATTAGTTTTCGACAGTTAATGTATTTACTTTAAAAAAATACAATAAAATAAGGCAAAATTTCTTTCAAGTAATTGTATTTTTGACATAATGTCCTTTTTTTGCATGCAAAAATCGTATCAAATTATAGACTTCGAAACGATGTTTAATATCTTTATTATTTCCTATTAAAAATGAAACAAGCAGAATGTCAAATGTTGATTTAACCTCATTTTCGTAGGTGAAATGAAATGTTCCAATATTTGATTAGAAAAATCAAAACTGAGCTAGCGGCTATTATTTGTATAAAACTTTTCAGTTTGCTTGTCGATCGTTTCTATTGAGAAACTTCAATTTTTTGTTGTAATTGTTAGTTCAGAAATACAGAGGAAAATAAGGTCAAATTTATTGACATAGCCATTTTTTAAAACTTTAAAGGGACTTAAATAATTTGTTCATTTCATACCATATTAAGACCCCTTCCTGGCAAAAAATCAAAAGAATATTTGTTTATCTGTCGATGCACAAGATAATTAAAAAACAGTAAGAGCAAGGTGAACGAAATTTTCCATGGGATTTTCACATCAAGAAAAAGCAAAATTTACTTGTAAATAAGGAAACTTTTGATATCAAAATTTTGTTTAAGAAACTATGTCATGATATTTAAATTTACGATGCATTATAATACTATTCGAATTTTAAAGTCGTATATAAATGGTCCATGAAATAACATGCTCCGAAGTTATTGAATAAAATCCGAAAAATTTAATTACATTTTGAAAGGTTCTTTCATATCTCCAGTTACACAAGAAGTAATTACGCACCAAATGGAAGATTTAGTTAAATTTGAATAGTTTTGAATCTCTTTTGAACGACACAATGGATCTAATGCTTATCTGTAAATATTACTGAGTTAAAATATTTTTAATGCATATATGACAATACATGAAGAATGCCATTTGATTTAATTTTGGTATATTATATTATAATTATAAGATTATAATTGCATTGGCACGTAAATACTGTTATTAGCACACTCTCAAAGAGGGAAAATAAATAAATGTATTTGTGGACACAAAGCTAAACCAGATAATTGCAAATAAAACTATAGAACTTGTAAACAAGTCTTCTCTTAATTGTGTAATATAAAAAATCTGGATAAATATTAAATAATTTCTTAGATCCTTTTAAATTAGAAAATAAGTTAAAGGCAATTAAATGATATAAATAATAATTGCGTATTTCAGAGAACTAAGTATTTATGCAAATAATAATTGAATGTAAGAAACCTTTTTTTGTGTGTGAGCCTCACATTAAAAATGTGTTGTTCTCCAGCAATCGAGCAACGTCACAGTTAAAAAGCTTTACTGATTTGGTACACTTAGGTTTTTTGAGTGAAATAAAATATTTTTCTTTCAAACGGGAGAATTATTTAGTATTTAAAGCAACAGAAAAGATGGAAAGTAACCAAGATCACATGTTTGGTTACTTCCTTTCTTTTACTGAACAATAATGCAGGCCGGGGTAACCTGGTTGGTAGGGCGTTGTATTCACATCTCTTATTGAAATCTTCAAACCCTCTCCTGAAGACTCTCCGTGCATGTGGTGATCACAATGCCTTCCATGTCGAGAGTAATACCACTGGGGCTATTGGTTCAGAGGTGATTATTCTTTGATTCAGGTCTAAATTAAGATCTGTGGATAAGTGAATGAAATGAATGATATCCACCCCGTAAAAGGGTTGTGACGCATGAGCTGCTAAGACATACTTTTAACCCTAGAAGGCGCTACTGAAAAACAAGAGACACAGAGTATATTTCCACGACCCTAGTGTTTGAATGAAATACTATATCCTGTCCTTTCCCACTCCAATTCCAAAGGATTTCCAAAAATGAAGAAATTGGGCATGTGTCTCGTCACATTTTCCTACAATTATGGCCTCCATCTAAGTTCATTATAATCGTAATAACCAGTTTGGTTATTGACACTATGAATCAGTAGCAACGAACGAAAGAGCCCAATTCATTTGTTCACCGACAAAGGAACATACTCTTTCATTCAAAAACGAAAGAGTGGATATGCAATTCTTAAATCGCTCTAATACGAACGAATTTAAACGGGTAATTTAAATTGTAAAAGAACGACTTCTACAATTGAGCGGTATTTTCGATCTCCAATTTGAAATGAAGCTCTTTTTCTTTTCATTGATATTAGATAAAACAGTTGGAAAATGGGGGGTGTTACTTGCAACTGCAGAAAACGACTTGCTTTTTGTTCTTGTGATCTCTCAGCATTTCTTCTAGCCAAGTTTGGCTCTTCCATTAGTAAAACTACCGTTCATCCAATCCAGCCTATCTTCTCTCTCTCCCTACACTTAAGACCCATGGCGAATTTGAAGAATACAGCCAGAATAAGAGCATTTGTAAGGAAAGCCTGGGCCTCAGCCTATAATCTCCATTCCTTAAAGAAATAAGCGTTTTAACATGGCATAGTACACATTTTGTAACCTAATAATGTAGTGCAGTGAGAATTAAACAAAAATTTTAGTAGCTGTTAGAAAAACTAAGCTTAATTGGGAAAAAAGAAGAAAAAAAAAGCAATAATTAATAATTAATTTTACAGGAATTAAAATCTGGCTGAAGTTTTACCAATCTTATGAGGGAAATAAAAAAGAAAATTAACAAGTGGGATAAAAAGGTTAGTAGTATGATGGCTGGTCAACAATTCCGTCTTCCCATTCTTCATAGCTTAGTGGCTTCAGAAGGGCTGGAGTCTTTTTCACTGGCGGGTGAGCAACAGGTGCATCTGTTTCACAGTGAGTTAGCAGGTCGAGGGGGTGGGGGGGGTTCTCTATTTGAAGAGTACAGATTTCCAATGGAATGCAGGGGCTGGGGCGAGCTTGTCTTGACATGCCTCTTTAAATACGCTGTAAGGAAATGAATTCGCCTCGTATTAGTTATTATACAAAATTCATTCGAAGTCGTATCTATATCTGGATGATTGACAAGGTGAATGAAATAACTGACTATCTCCAATATTCCTACCATAAAACATGTATCTTCCACTTTAGCAAAAAGGGACGGTTAATAATATAATAAATTATTTGCTTCTAAAATTGGAAACTTCAAAGCAGATTTTTTATATGTGTGCAGCAATATAAGAAAACTTTTGATCATTGTACATTTTGACGAAATATCAACTTGCTGTTTTGATCTTTAAATTGCAAGGGCACATATACAGATCTGTCCAAATGAAGGAATGGTCAGTTGATTTTCCCGTTACTTGCAATCATTCAGTCGGTTATGGGGTTGAGTCTTGTCAAAGACCACGACAATAAAAAGGTGAATTGTACAGATGCATCTCCTGTTCTTTTGTTCTTTGTATCATTTGGTAGAATACCTGCACACACAGTTACTTAGGAACTGCTATCAATCTTATGTTGAAATTTTATAGGTGCATTTTGGAACTTTTCTCTATTTTTTTTTTTTTTAAATCTGTGATTATATCTCAGTCTGATTCCTAAGATCTTTCGAAACCAAGTAACTCAAAATACTGGAGTTTCGAAAGTTTCTTTTTCAATTTAAAAATCCCCCTCCCCTTAAAAAACCCATGATAACCCAAGTTTTTGAGATGTAGTTATATAAAAGAGGGCATCGCTTAATTGATGGCTATGAAATAAAATAAATGTTCAGTCGCTTTGAAAATTCTCAGAAAATCTCATTGTTTCTTAAAAATTTCTCTACGAGCATCTTTAATGATCAAAGCGTACGCATCCCTGAATCAATCGCACAGTTACCTAAGAATTGCTATCAATCTTACGTTAAAATTTCAATGATGCATTTTGGAACTTTTCTCTAGTTATATTTTTTTTTAAATATGTGATCATATCGCTGTCTTACTCGTAAGATCCTTCGAAACCAAGTAACTCAAAATACTGAAATCACGAAAACTTCTTTTTCAATAAAAACATTATCTCCTCCTTCAAAAAAACCCATGATAACCCAAGATTTTAAGATGTTGTTATACAAAACAGGGCATCGCTTAATTGAGGGTTCTGAAATAAAATAAATTTTCAATCACTTTGAAAATTCTCAGAAAAACTCACTGTTTTTTGAGCATTTCTGTACGAGCATCTTTAATGGTCAAAGCGTACGCATCCATGAATCAATCGCACTAAGCAAAAGTGGGAGAAAAATTTGCAGTGATATTCAGGCATTGCTATTTTTCACAGTATTTTCTTCTTACATACTTGTGGGACCTTTTATTATTGGCTGAGATAATGTATTTTTTCTATTATACAAAGTCATTTGAATGATTTTCTTTTTCATTTATTACTGTACCGTCTCAAGCAGTGAGAGTTCTTACATGGTAAAGGATAATGCGGAATTTCATAAAGTGGACATTAAATATACTAGATTGTCTAAATGCCCTAAAATGCTAAAAGCTGTTTTATAATTTTTTTGGTGTTCTAATAATCACACAAGGCTAGTCTTTCACGCCTAAGTGATGGCTTCGGATTAAATTGGAATGTCTATATCGCCAAGACAGCATAGGTGGAAAGTAAAGCCTCCTTTTGTCTAATATACTTCTAATTATTAGAAAAATAATTTCAGTGTTATTTTGTTGGCTTTATCTTAAGCTATTAGTTATATATTTTTGAGTATTTTTATGCCGAAAGCATATGAATAATCATCGGATAAAATTAGGTGTTCCATCATCTGGGATATTGTGCCGATAGATAGATCGAGGGGAGGGGGAGGACGCTATGACAAAAGAAGAACACCTGTGTCATGATATCCTGTTTTTCTCCCCTTTCACTGGAAAATTAGCTCAATTTAAGAAATAGTCTTTGATGAGGATCAGAATTCTTGGAAATGGCCAACAATTACTATATGTCCAAACTGTTTTTAAATCCTTGGTCATCTTCACTTGGAACACCACGGAGTTCCCTGCCTTTTTTTTAGTTTCTTTAATGTTCCTTTTATATATTATATAATTTATAAAACATTCATTTGATTTAATTCCTTTTATAAGCTACAATAAATTTTTAATTATATATGTATTATAGCTCATTTTCTATTTTAAATATAAGTGTAGATTTTTTTGTGAATTAATAGTGATACAATGGTTCGAGGAAATTTCTTTTTTTTTTCAAAGCACCAAAAATGCTTCAAGAATGGCCCTCCAGTAACAAATCTGAAACTGGCTTTCTTGTGGTACATCTTCGATCATACTGAATTTGCTACACAAGTATAATATAGTCTTTTCTTTTATATGAACTCTAGAGATTTTTCCTATTTCCATTCTTCACTGAAATTCTAGCTCAATTACACTTTTTAGAGCTCCAGCAATACAATGTTCTATGAGATAAAACATCCCAAAAATTAAAACGTTTATTGAGTTTAAAATTTATAGGGCAGTGAGCAGCGATTGGTTAAATGAATAAACTTATTAAATGGTCTTGTGACTACATTTGAAATATTTTGCCAAGTTTCGGCTTTATTAGTTTTAAAAAAGTGCAGACGTTCTAAAGACACATTGAATGCTCAGGTAGTTTTGGGTTATTCAAATGTATTAATATCTAGATATGGCACATTTTTGGAACCCCAACTGCGCATGTGTCCTAAAACTTTATTTTATTGAAAAAAGGATGAGAAGAAAGTTGAAATAAGATGTTTACATTCAGCAATAAGGTGAATTCAAATTATTTGCTGAAGTAGGAGGCATAACAACCCCTCATCTTTCTGAGTTTCATCCCTTCATTGCAAAGTGATCTTGGAATCCTCAAACTAACAGAAGTCGCATTATTGTTATTCTTAACCAGGCAAAAGACGCGCACCTGATAGGGACAAAAGAGATCGCGCGGGGTACTGAGCCACCCCAATCCATTTTATTTAAAATTTTCCATCAGTTAGAGGAATAAACATATGTGAATTATAATTAATAATAAGTGCATTAATTCTTTAAGAAAATAAACTTCGTAAGTTCAGAAAATTGTTTTTAATATTTAAGAAAATTTTACATTAAAAAATTACATACTTTCTTTAGGAGTTTTAATTCTGCATACACTTATGACAAACATACGAAGAAAGATTTTTACATGTAAAATTATCACATTTTATGCACGAAATTGTAGTTTTATTATCTTTAGATCTTCTACATATAACAATCGTTCTTTGTCTTGTTTCAGCACTTTTGTTGGGATCTCCTGTGATCCATTAGAAGTGGTGGCATCCATACTTTTACGAAGTGTTTTAGGTAGCATTTTCATATCTCACCTCATGTTTATGTGTGGCTGAATAAGTAATAATGCCAATTTCTTCAGAAATTATCTCCTATTTGCATATTCCAAGGGAGATGTCTCTGTTGCCATTAGAGCTACTCGGGTATTTATGGCGGCGACGTTCCACGCGCAATAGAAAATAACCATTGGCCACCTGTTGGTTTTTCGAGCTGTTGAATATGATGACATTTCATCAACAGTGTAACGACATTTCGTAAACAGCAATATATATGCAAAGAAAGAGCTACAGAATGCAAAATTAGACTGCTTAAAATGAGAAATTTCGAAGCAATAACAATCGCGTGGGGAGAGTGAGTCACCCCACTCCCACTTGAATTCCAGAAATGATTGCTACAAGCGCAGAAAGAAAAGAAAAGTAAAAATAACACTTCTTCTAACAAGGGGACTGTCAGATAGGAAGGTACTGAATGGGTGATTGATTACAGATAAATATTTACCCTGCGACAGGTGTTCGGATAAGAATGGGGTGACTGTGTGCCTCGCGTGATCTCTCTCGGGTTAAGTTAATCGAATGTCGATTTATTGTTCTTTAATTGTTGTTGTCCTAATATTAATTCTAATTTGAAGGGATCTCGACTGAGAAGACTTTTAAAAGAATGCGGGAATCTGCCCAAACCGGCTTTGACACTGTCATACTCCCCTGCAGGAATGAGGGTTTATTCTTACTACTTAGGTGTCTATTGTTAATTCGCAAAAGTGCAAGGGAAAGTCAACTATTCTCTGATTTTTTTGAAGATAAAATGCAGTCTTTTTACACTAAAAGGATTCGCAATTTGTTTCTGTCTTTGTTTGTATGGTAAGTCGCCCTTTAACCCTGTTGTTCTTTTCGCAACTTCACGTATGTAGCGTTTAGGTCAGTAGGACCAGACTCAGAAAACGGAATGTCCTTGTAATAATTGACAGGTGAAGATTAAAAAAGGATTTAATCAATAGTAATATAAATTTAAAAATAGATTCAATGATATAAATCAGCTAGAGAAATAACAAAAAAATTTTAAACTGAAAACTCCAATAATATAAAGCATCTATAAAAATAACAGAAAAGTATTCGAAATTAATACTTTTACTAACAGTTTGAACAATAATATTTTATAAAAGATTTGCATACATTATTCCCTACAATTGCAGCATAACGTACTGTTATGCTGTCAACGCTTTCTATAAATATTTTAACATAATCATGTACCAATATATAATTGTATTTCAGACGAAATTATTGCAAATGTATGTGTTTGATTTGATATTCTTGCAAAGTCACAAACAAAATAATAAAGCAGTCTATTATAAAAAGAGTTTTCCCAAATTTTAAGCTCTTAATTTTATAAGATCCTATAATAAAGAAATTGTTAAGCATAAATAAATTTTAAGTACATTTGGTATAAATATATTCAAAAATATTTTTTGATTTCAGAATTATCCTTATCGATCTATACAACGGAGTAATTGTTGAATAAAACGTCAATATCAGTGTAGTATTTGCCAAAATCTACCTGTAAATCTAATACAAGAGTAGCGGGGGGTTTATTTGTTTGTTTTTACTCGCTACCCGAAGATTTATATAGCGGCTAAATCGGGCATAACTAGTTTTTAAATCATTTATTTGGGTTAATGTTTTTTTTTCCTGTTGATGAGTTAGCAAGGTAAAAGAGCCCTGTACTCAAGGCACGACTAAGCTCCTTGGGGCCCGGGGCAAAAATTCTATTGGGACCCCTCTACTTAACTATTTCAGTGATGAAGATCAGTGCAAAGAACTTTTCTATGATATTTTTATTTTATTAATACGAAATGCTATTTAAACTTAAAATTAAAAATTTTCTTAGTCTTCACTCGATTTTCAACAGGGTGCGCCAGAGAAACTTACTTATTTGAAAAAATAAAAGTATTCTAGTTATTGTTTTAATTCTTTTTTTTTGTTTACAAATACAATATCCTATTTTTTTCCCATACAGTTTTGAAAACGACTTCGGCTAAATGGCGGCCCCCATTGTGCATACACTGATTAAATCAAGTTTTGAAGTTCGTATCCACTCTTGGCAGCATATCAATCGGTATGTTGGTAATGGCGTTGTGAAAGTTGTACTTGAGGTGAGCTATTGTCCTTGATCGATCGACATGAACCAGGCATTTTAAAGTGAGCCTCGTCACAAAAAAAAACGACTGCGTCTTCAAGCAGGTTCTCAAACAGCATGTCAATGCGCTTTGACGGAAAACAAAATCGCGTTCAGTTAATTCTTGCACAACAGCCAATTTATAGGGATAAAATTGAAGATCTTGATGGAGAATTCGTCGAAGAGTGGTGTCAGAAATTCTCAGAACAGCTGCGTGTGTGCGAGCCGAACACCAAGGAGAACGCAGAACTGACTGCCTCACTCTTTCGACATTTTCAGGAGTGCTGGTGGTCTATTATTGCCCATTTCTGGGTTTAGAGACACTTCCAAAATGAGTTAACCCACGGCAGAATCGAATTACGGCCATTTGTGAGGAGGAATTTCAAAGCGAGCGTTGAAGGCACGTTGCGTAGCAACAAGTGAGCGACCTACGTCCTGTAAAGCCGGCGTCTTCCGGGACTCGAAGCTGGGACGCCCAGATAGTGGATCTGGGTGTCCCAGCGTCGAATCCCGGTTCAGACATGGTTGTTCCTGCCAATGTGTTTTCTATCTGTGAGGTGTGTGAACCCCCCCCGCTGCGAAAAAGAGATTATGCTAGCAGTTGTGTGAGTGTCATCTTCATATAAGCTAGAAGTCAAAATTCTGCCCTCCGAGCTCAGGGGTCTTTATCTTCCAAAGATATTGCTCAAACTGGGCTTAAATCACTAGCTTTATCAGACTGCTTGCCTACGACAAGTGTATAAACAGCTAGAGCAACAAACCATAAAGGGCTCACAAGCGTCCCGGTGTAAAATAGATAGTCTTTTTTTCTTCTTTTCAAAACACATTTTTGAGAATTCTTTGCATTCATTTTCATAGTTCAGTTTAATTTTTGCTTTTTTTATGTTAAGTATATTTCTTAGCTATTGTTTGCCAAAAGAAAACATCGAATTCATGGTCCAACCAAGTTTAGTTTAATTATTTTAACGTCCTGTTTTAAAGCAGCACTATGGCTATTTTGGCAATGAGTTTTTAATTTTGAACCGTAGTCATATGACGAAGATGAACCTAAACTAGCACCCCTCTCTCTACACTACACCAGAAGGAGAACGTTTGTCCCTGATGAACGTAACCTGCAACGACTCTTCTTCCCTGGAATTGGGTCTCGAACCTGAAATCCTACGGCTTTTGAATTATATAGATATTATTATAAAACATGCTAGAAAATTTGAATAAAACATCTCCGATGATTATTGCTTATTCTATGATTCGAGAAAGTAAATATTCTTTTCTTTTGAAACTACTTAAAAACATCTTTTTTTCCCTATCAGAAAGCAATTTTGAGAATTCTTTGCATTTCTTCTCTTAATTCCATTTCCGTTTTAATCTAAAAGTACAGTTTCCATGCAGTGCTGTATTCGTGCATCCCATAATGTTTCCATGCGTTTATTTTCGCATCTGAGTCTATTACGCACATGTGTGCTCGGAAATGCCTTTGAGTATTCTCAGATAATCCCTCTTCAGCCCACCTGAGCCTGTAAGTAACGAAGCTAACTCACCCCTTGTTCCATCAATCATTTTTAACAAAAGAAGGAGGAATTCGCAGTATAGCCAGGCATTTCTAGTGACACTCTAATTTATCTGTAAAGACGTATAAAGCTTTTCAGTATTGGCTAGAACTAGACTTTTCGCTTAAAATTTGATCTTTATCTGTATTTCAAAAAAAAAATGATTGAAAAATTAATTTTTTATTTCAGTTCTAGTTTATATATAAGCTTTAAGTATATTTTTGCAAAAACAATACGTACAATTATAAACAAATTGTATTATAAACTAGCCGACTATGGCAACCAGCTGGTTCTCCATGTGTAATGCATTCTAAAATTTTCAATTAAACCACATATTCATTAGCCTTGAAATAATTCTGGACATTGATTGGCCTGAATTTAATATTTTCTTTAAGGTGATGGACGGAAAGTTCTAAAAGAAGATGTTTTCCTAATAATATTCTTTAATTTTATAAACCAGTCAGTTTTAATCATCGGTTATGCTTCAAAAATATTAAAAATGTTTTTTTTTCGGTGATGTTGCCAAAATATTAAATATGTTTTTTTAAAGGAAGCGAAAAAGGGGAAAAAATATTGAATTAATGATACAGATATTGCAAACGATTACAGAAATATGCCATTAAATCGGGATTTCAATGCATATCCTGTCAAAATTCCATCCGGTTTATCGTAAATAAAGAATTTTTGTTAAATTAATTATTTAAATATTGCAAACGATTATAGAAACATTTGCTTTGCATTTATTTTTTTTTAGAAAATAGCACATTTTATATATTTTTATTTTATCCAGTCACGTGCTAAAAGTTGCATTTATTTAGATTTATTATGCGATGATAGTTTTTTTTTATTTGAACTTCCGCCATTGTTTTCTTTTATTTTATCCCATCACGTACTAAAAAAAACATGGTAAAATATTTCTTTAAAAATTCGTTAAAAATAGACGCTTAAATTATACATTAAAACACTGACACCATTAGAAAGCTAATTTTTTAATCTTTAAATTGATGTAAAAATCTTGTTTGTGCAATAATATTTTCGGAAGTTATGGCGGTAAATCGTCGAAATTTCGCTTAAATTTTAATTAATTCAAATTCTAATTAAAAATTCGAAAAAAGAGCTCCTAGTTGCACATTCCCGACCACCAAGGTATACATGTACCAAATTTGGTAGCTGTAGGTCCAACGGGCTGGCCTGTGGAGCGCCAACACACACACACATTGAATTTTATTATAAGTATAGATATAGATGTAAATTTTTCAACGGTCAAGTTTTAGCAATGTATTAATAAATACTACTATTTATTAATATTACAAAAGTTTAGAGGTACATTACGCAAAAGGTACAATTTGTTTTGAACCCAATATTTTCATATTAACACATTGACTTCCATTTACTCATATTCTCATGACAGCAAAACTCATTCACTGTTGAATTTAATGTTATAAAAAGTATATTTAGTTCATATCTCCATATTTTAATACATTTCTGAGAACGTGAATCACCTGTGATTCATACATATTATTTAATCAGCTGTTTTCTTCTCTACTACATTCAAAAAGAGACCGAGTATGAACGCATCTTATTAAATAGTGGTCCAAATTGTAAGTATATGTCATGGTATTGAGCGTGTTAAACATTGAAGAATGCTTTTAGTCTATGAAATAGGATAACAGTGAAATATTGTGAAATAGAATAAGAGTGTGATTCACCAGGAATGATTCATACATATTATTTAATCAGATATTTTCTTCTCTACTACAATTAAAAAGAGACCAAGTGTTTAAGCATCTTATTAAATAGTGGTCCGAATTGTAGGTATCTGTCATGGTATTGAGCGTGTTAAAATATTGAATAATGCTTTTAGCCTATGAAATATGATAACAGTGAATTATTGTGAAATAGAATTACAATGTAATCAGTGTGATTCACCAGGAATGATTCATTAATTAAATTATTATTCATTAATTATATTAAATTCATTATTTAATACGGTATTTTCTTCTATAATACAAAAAAAAATAAAGCAAATAAGCATACATATTACAGAGTGGTCCGAATCGCACATTGACTTCCATGTGCGAATTATGGCATTAATAATGGCGAATTATGGCATTGAGCATGATAAAAATATTGCTTTTACTCTATAGAAAAGAATGACAATGTGATCTGAGTGTGATTCATAGAGACAGAATTGGGCTCTTTTAAATAAAATTACAATCAATTAATCTTAAAATATTATGCATAAATCTTACCTAGTTTATAAAAAAGTAATTCATTAAAGATAGAAAAATAAAATGTTCACATTTCATTGTCCAAGCCTTGAAGAAACTAAATTCATAATTTCAGCAATAACTTTGAAATTTGATAAATTTTAGTTATTTTCCAGATTTCAAAATAATCCCAATGAACGTTACTGTTCGCATTATCTAACATATGACATATTATATTATAAAAGTGGTAAAATTTTATTCAATTAGCCAAACAATTATACAGCAGAAAATTTTACTTAATTTATTCAGCATGGTAATATAGAGAGGTTACAATCAAAGTTTCCCTTTGAAATGGTCAGAGAAGGAAAAATTCTTTTAGCAAATATCATCAAACTTGATAAAAGTTAAAAATAGGCCATGAAAACTTTTTTTTCCATTTAAAAAGTTTACAAACTCATCACCAGGAGGAAAATAGCATTGTATGCAATATTGTCAAAAGAAATAGGTGGTATAGTGTGTTTTACTGACACAAGGTCCATCTTTGGACAAGCTGCGCCAGACACAAGGATATTTAAATAATTCCGTTATAAAACGTGTAAAAGAAAGAAGGATGTATTGCAAAAAATGTCAAAAGTTGAGAAGATCTATGTTTTAAAATGATTTGGAACAAGAAAAAAAATAAAATTTTAAATGCTATGAAAAAAAAAAAACCCAATAGCTCTTAAAAAGTCAAAAAGTTTTGAGTGAGGTTTCTCACCCACTAGGTCTCGTAAATTTAAAATAGACGAATGAAAGTGAGTTAAACGATCTGAAGTAAAATCAGGACATTCAGTAAGAATATGTGCTATAGAATTGATCAGTCCACAGTTAGTACAATAAGGGGCCCGTTTCCCAAACAACAAATGTCTATGAGTGTATCTTGTGTGACCAATACGTAGACGAATTAATTTTACATCCGCGCCTCGGTTAGGTAAAACTGACCACATATTTATTTTTCGGTGAATGCTATGTAGTCAAAAGAAATAGCAGATGAAGAAATAGGTTTAAAATGTATTTATTCGTTTCTGAAGCATTTTTCAAAGTAAGTTAACCTGCAAGCTATTGTAGTTTTGCTAAACACCACAAATTTCATTTCAGAAGCGATTAAATATATTTTGAACCAATATCTTCATATTATGTTGTGTTTAACAATATGTATACAGCACCATTTTCCTTATAATGGGGAGGGCTTTTTTTTCGGATACAAAATTCCTATGACCTTTTTAAAACTTTTATCAAGTTTGACAACACTTGGTGCAGCATTTTTCTTTTTATAATCCTTCAAATGAAACTTTCTTTATGAAAATTCTGTGTTTAACTTGTCCCTGGCGAAATTAGTGAAATTTGAGAGAAAAAGAAACAAAACGGTGATCCAAAGCCATATCTGGGTCCGAAACCACAAAAAAGCAGCCTGACTACTACTGTCTTACCGTCAGGAGAAAAACCCTAGTAACCCTAAAAGTAGGGGTAGATCGGCTTGGAAACGGGATTTTCTATTACATTTTTGAGCTGAAGGAAAGGGCTGTATTTCTTTTACCACCAAAAGAACCGGTTAGGAGTATCATTATAATTAGAAGTATCGCCGGTTATACATTCAGTTAGAAATAGATGGCAGCTAAATAATTGTTTTGAGTAATTTTTTAATTTAATAAAAAATTTGAAAACATCTGTTCTTCAATAACTTATGAATATTACGTCATAAATAATATATATATAAGAAGTACTATGGAGGATTGGGCAACCAACTTTGGGATGCGTGAGTTATTCCGATAAATAATTCGTTATTTCTTAAAAGAATATGAAAGAAATGAATATCTTTGATTTTGCCTATTTATTGATTTATTTGTATTTTAATTTTTTGCTGAATTTGGTGTTTTTACTTTAAATTTATGTCAGATTTATTATGAATTAAACAGATACAAATTAACTATTTTTTTTCTTCTTATTCTAAGTTTATTATTTGAAATTATCGTTTTCAACTTATTCAAGAATAATAAAATATAGTGTAAAACGGGGACTGGGGATTTAGTCTTCAAACGCAAGCTTTCCACTCTGAAAAACACCTGAATCTTCAAGAAAATATCAAACTATTTTATTATTATCTTATCCAATGGTTTTTATTAAATTGATGTCAGTCTCAGATCTTAAAAAATCAATACAAGAGCAATTGAAGAAATATCGCTGAAGGCTTTCTTATGCAAGACATTATTTAAAAACTTAAATAAAGAAGGAATTTCTAAGTTTATACACTAATTAATTTTATTCAACTGTCATATAAATACAACTGTATTAAGACAAGGGGAATTGAATTTCTCGCCTACTGAAGCGCGCTCAGTTAGCCAAATGTTATGGTCTGCTTTAATGTCTACTTCCCTCCTTACATAGACTCGTCTACTTACGGCAACCATGTTCAGGCTTTTTCTTGTGTCTGATTGTAGACGGACAAAGATAGACCCCCCAAAGCTATTGTTGGTCGAAATCGAAGGGGTCATTTTCAACAAATGTGGTTAAAAGGGGATGAAGGGGAAGGCATTTTTGAGATTTTTCTATTGAGCAGCCGTAGGCTCGTTGCACCCACAACGTTTTTTTCTGATCGTTTATTACAACGATTCCGACATAACAACAGTAGTGTATTGAATTAGACGAGAACTTACACACTAGGCGGAAAAATAAAGATTCGGTCAATCCGCCTTTTATCGGATTCTGTGCAGACGCCCGCTGTCATTAGCGTTTTCGGATAATCAGATGCAAGATTACACACGCTGAGTTTTTGTACTGTCTAGAGTTATAATAATAATAAGGATATAATACAATAATAAGGATAGAATTTGTACCTTATTCATTTCAAATTACCTTTAAGCAGTACTTAGCTTAAATAACACGGTTAAAGTAAATTCATTTGTTGATGAAATTATGCTGACTCTTACGACGGAGTCGGAATGTAATCCTGCACCGGTCGCGCTCTATAAAGTCACGTAAAAGGTCGCGCGAATTACAATTGTAGTCCATTTTCAAATCAAAATAAAACTCCTAAATAATCAATCAACATTCTTTAATCAACTTTAAACATAAAAAGGCACTTCTTAATTACTTTTCAAACATCAAACTCACTTAAAGTTACTATTGTAATCCGCGTGACCTGTGCAGGGTTAAATGCCGTGTGTATAAGTATTTGATTTCTGGGAGTGGTCTCAGCAAAATTCTGACAGAAGAAAAAAACGCTGTGTGTACGACGAGCCGTAGTGTTTCAGAGTATGGTTCCCGTAACCTATAAGTTAAACTTTTTTTTTGCAGGATAATTTTACTGTCGCAAATTTTTTGGTAGTAAAATATTAGAAGTGGGGGTGGGAGGAAGAAAGGGAAGGCATTTTTGAGTTTTTTTCCGTTGAGAACACGTAGTTTTTCATTTAGTTTCCGAAACTTGAAGGTTAAACATTTTTTTTTTTTTTGCAGTATAATTTTATTCTCCCAAAACTACTTGCTGCAAAAGAAATGAGACCATATAGATCACTAAGCTAGTTAGAAACACGAAAGACTCAAAAATTTATTTATCTAAAACCAAATCCAGACTTAATTTTGTTTCCACTAAATACAAATACACATTTACTGACGTTTTGTTGCTAAGGCACTTATATGCGGGGCCTTAGGCCCCGTTCCGACGAACCGCTTCTTTGCGGATTTCTTTAGAAATCTGCCAACTGACCCATTGTTCGACCACTTCTGCCTGTAGACATGGGTCCAATGCTTTCAGCAGATGGTCGGAAGGAACCCCGGCAAAGCAATGAAAGAGGGTAAAGAGGGGTGAATTTAACTGTCTCAAGCCACTCACAGGTCGTCTGAATGCGATCTTATTGGATGCAGTGCATTAAAATCTGATCATGTTTCAAATAATAAAAGTGATAAAAAGACGATTATAATTTTATTGTACAATAGAATAGAATATAAAAACATTGTCTCATCATTACTTCTTATGATAAAATTATTTCTATCAATACAAGACAGCATTTAAAGTACGCGGGAAGAATTTAGTGAAGCAGTAATTATAATTTTTACTTATTTCAACCGAAACAGTTCATGAATTTGGTTGGAGCATTACATTAGAGTTTTCACTCTCTGTACAAGTCAAACTAATTCGATACCTGATTATTTCCTAATAATCATTGTTAATTGCTCCAAAAATAATTATATAGAATGGCATTAAGTTCTATTTTCCGAAAACACAAATATACAAATTGTTATCACTTTGCAGGTATTTTCAACAATCAAAATTATATTTGAATAAATAAAACTTCAAAATGACGCACCCACGTGAATGGTGTCTGACAGGCACCATTCGAGTGCAAAGAGTTAATAGTTGAGAAATTTCCCCATTTTAACTAAAGTATATCGTTTACAGCCTAAAGGTGAGTTCACAGGTGGCCAACTATTGCGCGCAATACAATATCCCGCATATTTCCGAATAAATCCCTTGATCACAAAGGGACAATAGCAAACGGTTGTCCCGACAGGACAACCATTGTCCCAAAAAGGTTGTCTCAACTGTTCATACGAGCACAATATAGAGGCAACAACATAGAGACAACGTATGAGCGCAATAGTTGGTCTGGTGTGAACCCACCTTAACTGACATTAACAAAAGCGATACATTATAAAATGTGGTATCCCAACGGAATTTTTTAAATTTTGTTATTTGGCGAGTTTTAATGTTGGCAAGATTTAGCCACCATCGACAATATATATGCACTATATTCGTCAGTTTTACACAATGTTGTTTCTGAGCAGGCTTCAGTTGAAAAGAAATCTCGTTTAGTACAAAAATAAGAGAGCACAGGTTTATTTCTAAGAGGAATGATCATTACCCCACGCCTTTCTGAATAGCCTTTGTCCTCGCTTTGACAATGGCTATTCAAGCACTTATGACCAGTGAGAGCTATCCGAGGTCTGTGGGAGGTCCTTTTCTTGGAGGGGGAGAATATATATCTGGGGGAATGCTATTCCCTAATACACCAAAGGAGTGCTGTTTTCAAGACTCGACCGGATTGGACAGATCGAATCGATACTAAACTTCCATCGATATAGTTGAAAAGTTCGCCATTTTTTCGTAAAAGTTCTGTTATTATGTTAGTAAAGACAAATATTCTTCTTAGAATGTTTCAAACGTTATTTAGTGAACATGTTTCAGTATGTTTCCTTCGTCCCAGCTCATTAAAGGATTAACTGATTCTTCTTTAATTATAGCTGTAAGTCAACTTTATTTGTTATATTCACTCATCAGTTGTTAAAGAAAACTAATGCTATTTGTATGGTGATTAAACTAATTCTCTATCAACAGCAAATTTTATGGTGATAAAAGCGTTTTTAAAAGAAACTAACACCGATTTAAAAATTATTTGTGTTGCTTATCCAAGCAATTAAATATAAGAAATATTTATTTTGAATTTTAGCCGTACAACTGATATGGCTAACAATAATAATTCTCTTAAAAAAGGTTACGTTTGTTTATGCTGCCAACAAATTTTTGACAATGAAAAAGAAATAAAAATCCACAGTTTTATTCACGGTGAATGTGTTGAAGATATTATTCCGATCTTTAATTTAAATAAAATAAATAAAAATTCTAAAGTACAAGATGCTAGTGGCAGAATTAAAAAAAAGAGTACTACATTTCAAATTGAATGTAGTATTTTACAAAAATCAATTAACGAACTAAATTCGCTAAAAAATTCTTTAGAAGATGACAGTGGTTACTCTTCAAATTCACCGCCCTTTTCTGAAAAAGGAGTTACGAAGTCAAGATGATTCAAAATAATATGTTCGATACACAACATGGAATTTTTTTTTCACGTATGACAACTGTTATATAATAATGAAAAAGACAAATGAAATCCGAATAGAATAATCAATTTAATTATTGTGCTGACTCTACAATTACTGAAGATAATTATGTTTTCATAAAGAATTTATACCGATTAGGAAGAAATATTGACATTTAACGAACACTTGTATGTTGATTGAACAGTAGAATGATGATCATATCTTCTCATCTTTTAATGTTGATTCGACAAGTTTAGCGTTTTCCAATATATTTTGAATGGAATCAATCTGAGCCAGGTTTTTTGACTTGTGAATGAATACTTTGTTATTGTTTTCAAACTTAAGGGACAATTATTTCATAACATTGTTAATATGTTCTAAGGAAATTGCATTTCATTTTCTTATAACGGGAAGCAGAGAAATCCAAATGATTATTTTCTTGTTTCCAAATTAGACTATTTAGGGATTAGCGTAACTATACTACTTTAATTATCATTTGTAAAAGAATATTCATTAAATTGCCTCTTTTAATTTTTTTATATATAAATGTTTCAAATATTGTTTTAAAAATAAAAATAAAAAACAATTTCTTTTTTGAACCTTGTTGTTCATGAGTTATTGATTAAGAACTTTAAGGTGCATTGAATTATGTTCAAGTTTGATATTGAAAAATTAAAATGCATATTTTTATGTTTGTGTCATGGCTAGATAATTTTCATAAGTGATGAGTTTTCTTGCACTAATTGGTTCCCTTAATTTTTTGACATGAAATTATGTTTGTAAATACATGTTTCCAATCTTGTATTAAAGTTTGGGAAAAAATCCTTTGTCAAACCTTATCATTCATGAATTATTGATAAAGAACCTTAAGGTGCATTGAATTATGTTAATGCTTGATATTGAAAAATTAAAATGCATATTTTTATGTTTGTGTCATGGCTAGATAATTACCATGAGTTTTCTTGCACAAATTGATTTCCCTTAATTTTTTGACATGAAATTATGTTTGTAAATAAATGCTTCAGATCTTGTTTTAAAGTTTAGGGAACAGATCCTTTGTCAAACCTTATCGTTCATGAATTATTGATAAAAAACTTTAAGGTGCATTGAATTATGTCAAAGTTTGATATTGGAAATTTGAAAAAAATATTTTTATGCTGGTTTCATAACTAGGCAATTTTCATAAACGTCAGATTGTTATTGAATTAAATGTCATCCACTAAATGATAATGTTTACTAAAATATATTTTTTTTAATCTAAGAAATTGTTTTCCTTTTTGACATCATTACTACTATGTACTATATTTTACTAATTTTATAGCAATGTCTTCACGGTTTTTTTTTATTTTTAACAATTTTTTAAAAAAAGTATTATCAGTTTTTGAAGAAAAAATGTTATTTAAAAGGTTTGTTGTATTGAATTTCAGAACTAAATGTTATATCTCATAGAGCAAAGAATTTAATTTCATAAACACAGGAACTTCTATATTTTATTTATGTACATCGTCTGTTTTTATATAATGCTGGAAATTTTCAGCCAAGTTTTTTGCATTTTAATTTTTTAAATGCTCCATTAAATCTTTTTTTTTTTTGCTTAGTATTTTTATTTCATATAATCTTCCGAATGATTAAATTTGAGCTGTATTTATTTTCTTAGATATTTTTTATTCTTTTCTGTTGTTAAATGATGTTTAATGATTTTCAAATTACTTTGTCAAAATATTGAGAATATTAATTGATGAGACAGATTATTCTGAAGTTTTAAATTATGTAGGATTTGTTTAAACTTTAGAAAAATTTCATACTGTTACTTAATAATCAAAATGATATGTTGATTATAAAGTAATAATAAAGCCCTTTACATTCCTCTACCTAGTCTGACTTACTAGTCTAAAGAAAGTATCATTTTCACCTTCTTTATAGGTAATAATTGTTACAAAACCAGTGTAATAACAAAAGTTCTTTCATCATATATTATGAATTGTAATTTTTAAGCTCACCTCTTATTATTTAAGGCTGTCATATTTTTATCTTTATATTCATGTGTTCTGTTTATTATGCATTTTATTGTATTTCGGAATATAAAAGTGTAATATTAGGGTGTACAATAAGTTTCTTCCCTATTTCTAATATGAAATGAGTGCACTATATTTATTGTTGAAGATATTATTTATTTGGTATATAAGAACCCCTTTTGCTTTGTTACCTTCTTTCGTCTCTCAGGAAACCTCATTTTGCCTTCTCTCAGAAACTATTGTGTTTTGGGCGAGAAATAATCCTCGAGATGCGCTGAGGGATTTAAAGCTCGCATTGCGAAGCAAATTTTTTTAAGGACAGAAAGAAGTAATAATTGTATGGAACAAAATCTGGAGTTTGGTCTCTTTTTTTTTCCTGATAGCTTTCAAATGGTTCAGTTTATGACTGTATTTTGTAAAATTTATTGTTTCATCTTGAGGAAGAAGCTCATAGAAAGTTGCACTTTTCTAATCCTATCAAATGGAAAAGAAATTTTTTCGGGATGCAGTCCCGACTTTGAGACAATTTGGAGCTCTGGTACTAAAACCAATGGCGTAGACGGCTTATAGTAGATAAACCTGTATGTTTGCACAAGAAGAGCCCAATAAGGCCATGTACAGTCGACCACAACAAATCCTGTCGATACTGCTACATTCAGGGGTTGTCGGCTACATAGAAGGCCATGCATAGCACGACGAGAAAGAAACATTTGGACCACCCTAATAGTTATTTTCCAACAGTCGGTTTAAAATTCAATAATTTTTAAAGCAATTTAAATAATCGCCATTGTGACAAAATAAAAAATATACTTCTTTAATTTGAAGGTTAAAAAGAGATGTTGTAAAGAGAAATGTTGTGAAGAGAAATATTGTAAAAGGAAATGTAAAAAGAAATGTTGTGAAGAGAAATGTTGTAGGAACTTTTACCAAAATGGAATAGTTTGGCTTTGTTAATTGCTTTGACTTTGAAGAGTTTACTACAAAAAGGAAATAGCTCCAAATAAACGAATTTGCAGAAAGTCGTATAAAACATCTGAAAATTCCAAATTCCAATGAGACAGACAGCTCCAACTCTTGAATAACGCGAGATTTATGATTGGAGCTACATCTTTTTTTTTTTTTTAAAGAAATGAACAAGGATTTTTTTAACATAATGCATGCAACGTTAAATTTCTCCAAGATGCAGCTACATCCTTTTTGCAGCTAACTCTTCAATTGTAATCAATCTTTTTTAGCTGGAAATGTTTGCAGATAAAGGCAAACTTAAAATGACTTTTGATTTTGCCTAAAACATTGCTTCATGTATTCTGTATAAATTTACCGATTATATAAATCTTTAGGTTGATTATGAATTATGTTATTTTTCATACACCAAAGTTTGTTCACTTTTATATATTTACTATTACTCTTTAAAATGTAAATTGTATTTCTGCTTATCTTCCTTGCGAGTTCCAAAGTTTTAGAATACCTTAAAATAAAGCTGTTTATTTGCAGTACAAACTAATAAATGAACTCTAAAGAAATTTCATTTTATCTATTAGTTCATACTGCAGACAATGTGAAAACTCGCTATTAAAAGTGCTACAAAATAATAATTGTAATAATAAAAAGGAATGATAAGCAACTTAAATGTAACCCTAATGCTAATTAATAAAATAATCTTTTTTGAAAGTTTCATTTTGTATGTCATTTATTGCTGTTTGTGATTTTTCTTCATTTGTTGAATATTTAGGAATCTATGCATAATTTTTCTTTACAGTGTGTTTATTTGTCAACTTTTGACATCAGTATTTAGTTCAAAAGGAACTTCATTTTTTTCTTTTATTACATACGAAGCAAGAAGAAATATTGTGATCGTCAACAAATTTCAACTCGCGATTCCAACTGAGTTTCAGACTCCGACGTCCGGTGAAGAAGACCCAAAGCACAGGTTCGATTTTCGGGCTAGGCAAGATCGGTTCAGCCTTTCATCCCTTCAATGGGTCTGTAAACTGAGGACAAAGCCAGTTAGCACATCCTGTTGCACAATATTATACAATATTTTGAGATATTATATTGTATAATTTAATATTTAACATTATTATACAATATTGTTTTAATGTCATACAAAATTGCAGAATAGATGTGTGCTACTAGGAAAGCAAAGGTTGGAAACCAAACACTGGGGATTCTACTTTTGGCTGTCCACCTAACCGGGACATATGGCTTGCACCCCAAGGACCTTGATAAGGAAAGCACATATGGCCACTGTAGGTCTTGGCCCAAATGGTGTGCCGTGCCATTGAATTTAGTTTTTAATTTCTGACTTCTCTGTGAAGGGCCGCGGTGGCCTGGTGGTAAGGTCTCGGCTTCAGAACCGAAGGTTTTGAGGTTCGAGACTCGATTCCACCGAAGAACTATCGTATGATGGGGTCTCTTGCGCGTTAAATCTGTCAGGCCAAACGTCCTCCCGCTAGTGTGGTGTGAGTGGAGAAAGGGGTGCCAGTTCAGGTGTTGTCATTGTCATCTGATCGTGGTTCAAAATGACGAGGTCCGTCCCCAAATAGCCCTCGTGTTGCTTTAAAACGGGAGGTTAATATAGCTAAACTGACTTCTCTGTGTTCACAAACTACATTTGTGATATTATGTATGTTTGTCTATAAACACGATAATTAAACAGCATTTTGAGCTCGACGAATGAAATCTGGTATATATATTTATGAATAGATTCTTATAATTTTATCAGAATTTCAAAGAAGTCTATTCACACATATTACGTAGAGTCATGAAAGTTCTTAAATTTGAGAAACATTTGCAAGCACCATGAAAGAGTTGAATTTTCAGAAAAGAGCTTTAAAAAGAGCTCAATTTTCTCTTAAAGCCGAAATAAAGCTTTCCGTTTTGTTCATTCATTTCCCACATAATGAATATGATAATTCAAAATCAGCGTTGTAAAGACTTGTCTACTGGATGTATGATTAAAGAAACCAACAAAAGTTAAGAAACCGAAGAATATTCCAGAGGTTCGACCATATATTAAGGTAACACTTAATGATTATTTCTTTCCACTCCCTTCTTTCTGACTTTTCTTTTCTTCCTTCTATCTTTATCCCCTTCTTTCTGACATTCCTCCCTTTTTTTGTTCCCTTTTTCTCCCATAGTGTGCATTGTCATGTATTAAATTACTGCAATAGTTATCTTTAAGGGGCAATTTGCCATACGTAATGAAATACGTAATTTGCCATACTTATTGCGAATCAAAAACGTTTCAATTTTTTATGTTTTTGATGATGAAGATAGTTATGCTTGGTAAATATATATAGATAAGATTTTATGTTTTAAATAAGAATATGCGGTATAATCGGATCAATGGAAAATATAAAAATAACAGGATGAATTTGATGCGCCAAAACGATATATCCAACATGGCAATGGCTACTTTAATCCTGCACAGGTCGCGCAGTAAGACTTTAAGTGAGTTTGATGTTTAAAAAATAATTAAGAAGTGCCTTGTTATGTTTAAAGTTGATTAAAAAATGTTGATTAATTATTTTGGAGTTTTATATTGATTTGAAAATGGACTACAATTGTAATCCGCGCGACCTTTTACGTGACTTTATAGAGCGCGACAGGTGCAAGGTTAAATACACTAACTTATTCGATCATTCTCATTAATATGTCGTTTTTATGCAATCGCTTAAATGACGTACTGTAGATATTCACCTGAATTTTATTGAATTTTTATTGCAGTATATAATTAAGCTAGTCAATCGCGTAAAATCTAATATGTTGAAAAAAAAGATAGCGCTATTTTTTTTATGAGTATAGTATTTAAAATTATGTATATTTACGCAAAGAAACTTGGTAGAATTAAAAACAAAATTTATATTCCTAAATGCCAAAACTATGTAAAAGAAATGGCCAATAAAATGAAAGATAAAGCAAAACCTCGCATCAGAAAGAACAAAGAGAAAAAAAGTGTCGGAATTGATCTATAATAATTAATTAATTTCTTCTCGTCGAAAAAATCCCGCCTCGCATGAACAGGGGAATATAATTATCCAAAATGTCATCCCTTTTGAATTCTAGTTTGCATTCAATCAACTACAGTCCATACAGTAAGATCACGCATGCGCTGAAACAACAAGTGAACAAGAATTTGTTCCGGGTGGGCAAGTACTTGCTATTTTCAGCTGATGTGCTTGTGAGCATGCGTGAATCCTATAACTCTTTGACTGTAAACTCACTTGTCAGAAAAATAGATTTCCGATTAAGAAAAAAACTGGACTCGAATCCATAAGATAATGAATTCTTGCTTTTCTAGAGCTGTAATATTTGAAACGACTTAAATTTTTGGAAATTTTATTGATGATAAGGAAGAAGTCTATTATTTTCACATAATGCATAAATTTTCCATCACATATTTTATACCTTCAAAAAATTTTGGCAAGTAAAATATTTACTAACTGAATATCAATCGACATTTTCTCACAGGCAGCTTTTTATTAAACTTAACTAGTTAAACGTCCTAACGCAGTTACATAGTATTTAATCAATTAAATGGGAGATCTTACTATTATTATTAAAAATATTGTCTTTTCTAAACGTCCTAAACGTTAATCCTAGCGCAGTTTAAAATCATTGTATCAACCTGTGCATGCATAGATTTACACAATTTAACAACTTTAAATAACCTTCAAATTATTTATAAATATTATAATTTAAACTAAATATTACAGAAATATATAAATATCTCAAGTATTCTGGGGATTTTTGTTAAATCTGAGAGTTAGATACGTCTGGGAATTTTTCAGTCAAATTTATGAAACTTTTAATGAATACGCATAAAATATAATTATGTCAAATTTCTTTAACATTTTTAAACAAAATATATAATTTTAATAAAATAAAATGTATATAATTTATAAAAATTTCAAAATATTAAAGGCGTTTTAATTTTTCTATTCTTTTTTTTAGCTACAAAATGTAAATTTATTTGGAGCAAAACCATGCAGGATTTTAGAAATCCATTTAAATGCTAATTTTTTAAAAATATTTTAATGCACATTTGTTGAATTTTCATTGGAATTTTATGCTTTTCTGATATAAAATTGAATTTTAACGAGCTGAAGAAAAATCAGAAAAATAAAATGCATAATCCATTTTTTTTAATGCTTGACCGGAATCTTTACCAAATTCTTCATAAATATAGACACCAGTGACATTTCCAAGATTTTAAAAAGTAATTATAATATCATTTGGCGAAAATTAATTAAGATGAATTTTTCCATCTTAACCCTTTAGATATTTATTTTATTTTACAATACATTTTATAAAACTATTTGAGAAAAATATAAACATATATTTTGGTGATAAAATGAAAAAAATAAAATTGTACGTTTTCGTCCATTTTTTGCTTATTTCAAAGTTCACTATTCCCTTTAATTTAAGGCACAAGATAGAAGATTCCATGTAATTAGATAGCTGAAAAAAAAAGATATTAAATTTTGATTTCATTATAATTTTTATTTTCTAAAGCGCACATGGTTTTTACAATCTGAGATCTGGTTAGAGTACTGATAACCGAATATGAACTATTTTACAAGCAAATGGATCGACCCAAGATAACAGAGATTTCGGGCATTTCCTTCACATTTCTATCTGTAATCGTCAGTTCAGTCATTGGAACTTCACTCATTCAACTGAATTGGTCTCGCACATTTCACGTTCCTTAATGGGCCCCGGTTCATGCATGTCTAATATGATTGTCAGAGTTGTCAGGCAGTCAGCAGTTCCAATTATCCCGGTTCAATGGAATGGTAAATGGCTTTGAAGTAATTTCTCCCATTAGTATAGAAGGTAATTGGGGACCACATTGGGCTACAACTATATTAGAGTGAAAACCTTAGAAAAACATAGGGAGAAAGAAAAGGCATTTTCAATAGTTACAGTACGATCTCCCATTTAATTGATTAAATAGTATGTATAGTCTTATAAAATAGCTTTTATTTAGGCAAGGTTGATTTTCAATAGAGAATTTATTTTCTAATGGATTATAACCCGGATTATTATACAATTATTATACAAGTAAAGATGAGTGTTTCAACTACTGTTTCGATTTTGTAAATACATAATCACTATTGACCACATCGCCATTGCTATTTTTCAGGTGAAATTATCACCAGAAAAATGTTAAATATGTTATTCCGGGTTTACATTTGGTCAGTTATAAAATGGCTAGTAGGCAGCGCATGTGCAGAAAGACTGAAAACTGCTGTTCGGTCGAGGGAAAGTAATTGTCTCGAAGGGGCAGCTATAAGATGATGAATCGTATTTTTTTCTCATTGCGCATGCATTTGTAGAATTTGGTGGTTTTCTTGGGATGAAAAAATTGATCACTTATCATCGATTAATTTCGACAGTTTTTTTTTTTTTTGTTCTTTGTTATGCAAGATTGAGTGTTTTTTCTGTCATTTTATTTGCCATTTCTTTTCTATAGTTTATTAAATTTAGGTACGTTGACCTTCTTTTTATTTTACTATGTTTATTTGTGTAAATATCCATCATTTTAATACGGTACGTAGTGAGAAAGAAAAATTTAGGAAAACTAAATCGGCAATTTATATCCAAGAATATAATGCTTGAATCTATCTTATAAAATTGTGGCAAACATAAATCAGTCCCTTTTTCAATATACGCTGCCTACTGGCTGAATGTAAACCCAGCATTGCACTTATGCGAGGGTAGTGATGGTTTGCAGAGCATTCGCCTCTAGCAGCAAGGCTATCTCCAATTTCCTGGTCAGTAAGGTCTTGGTAAATAGATGCCCTGATTGTTGATGTTCACTGATCGCATGGGTGCTTTGTAGCTTCTTCCAGGTCCATATGTAAGTGAGTGTGAGCGTGAGTGCAGGGTCTCGCTCAATGGTGGGCAAGGTGGTGAAGTGGATAAGTCTTACTTGGCGCAATGTGAAACCCCGAGAGAGAGTATTTTGCTTATATTCTGGAGGTAAACTTTGTGACTAGACTATTATTTACTATTGACGGATCTTATTGCTTGATCAGGGGTAGGAGATGTTGCGAGACATGATAACTCTATCTATTATTGAATTAATATACGAGAAGAATGTTTCGGGGTCTTTTGATTTTAATATTGGGAGTGTAGGGATGTATTTGGGCCATTGCTTCATTATTGTTACAATTTATTGAAAAAAACTGACAGATTTTTGATTGTTTCTAGGAATGTATTGTATCTTATTGCATTATATACATCAGCAGCTCTCATGAATAGTCTGGCTTTGATATTGTTCTTAGTATTTGGTTATGTTGCTGTTGGATTATTTTGAGGTGACGTTTTGCCCTATGTCCCCCCACTGAACATGCGTAAACAAGTACTGGACGCAAATAGG
Source organism: Argiope trifasciata (assembly GCA_026543055.1). NCBI lineage: Eukaryota > Metazoa > Arthropoda > Arachnida > Araneae > Araneidae > Argiope > Argiope trifasciata. The sequence goes on from JAPMOQ010041214.1 coordinate 84,301, forward strand.
CGATGAAAATAAATATTTTCATGTACCTATGCATTTTAGAATTCCGGTCAATTAAGGAGAAAATTTAAGTTACGGGGCTCGGAACTTCTCCCTAATATGAGAAAAGTAATTTTTCCAGATCAATTTTCTGTCTAGGATTACTCCTAAATATTTTGCTTCCTGAGACCACAGATGAGATTATTTTTCAAGGAGAGTTTGAGGAATTCAGGCGTATCGAGAGCTAGTGAAACATTACCACTTCAGTTTTGGAGGCCCTGATTTCTATCTTCTATTACAGAAACCAATCCTCCAGTTTACGTATATGTCTATTAAGCGCGATGTGAACAAATTTAGGATTTTTGTTTTTGACCAGTTTGGCTGTATCGTCTGCATAGAGACATAAACGGGTGTTAAATTGCTTAGACATATCATTAATGTAGAGCGAGAATAACACCGGTCCGAATTTAGAAACCTGTGGTATTGCTGCTGTTCTGTTTTTAATATCAGATAGTTTGTGTTTTACCCTAACTTGGAATGATCGGTCGGATAGGTAGGACTAAAGGAACGCGATAGCCTGGAATCTGATACTCAATCGACTTGAAAATGGGCTCTTCTATCCATACCCAATCGAATGCCTTTTGGGTGTCAAGGAAGACGGCTCCTTCTTTTTTTTATTTATTAGCAAATCCTTCAGTGATGAATGCGACTACCCTGGCAAGTTGGTGAGTCGTAGAGAGATTAGGTCTGAACCCAAATTGTTATTCATTAAGTGTTTGTTCAGCCTTTTAAGAATCACATTCTTGGCAGTTTTGCTGAGTGGATGAGAGGAGTGAGATTTGTCTGTAGTCAGCAGGATTTGTGGGGTCCTTTCCTGGCTTGAAACTTATCCGAGGTTTAGACTTGTCCAGTTACAAGACTGCCAGTAGGCAGTGCAGGATCAGAAAGGGATTGATTTATATTTGTCACAATTTCCTAATAGAGATTCAGGCATTTCATGCTTGGCTATGAATTGTCATTTTGGGGTATCTGAATTTTTCTTTTTTACTGCGCATCTTATTAGAATGATGTATATTTAAACAAAGAAATATTGCAAATAGAAAATGGACCAATATACCTAAATTTAGAAAACTGTAGAAGAGAAACGGCGAATAAAAATTTTAATAAAACCTCTCAGCGGAAAGAATAAAAAATGTTAGAATTAATCTGTGATAAAGATCAATTTCCCCCCTGCCAAATTCTACAAACGGTTGCGAAGTAAGGAAAAAATATAATGTCATGTTGTTGCCCTATAAGGACAATTACTTGCCATCAATCGAACAGCACTTTTCCCTCTTTCTTTGCATACGCTGCCTACTCGCCATCTAAATAACTAGCCGAATGTAAACACGGCATTATGTTTCGGGGTACTCTATTGCTGCTTTAGTTAAACATTCAATTTAAAATATATATAGATACAGATTAACCAATCAGTACTAAGACATCAGTGTTGCGATGTATTGGAGTAGATGTTGAAATATTTTTTTAATTCATTTATTAATGAAATGCAGGAAAGTTACAAAATTTGTAACTGCTGCTTACAGCTTGAGTTGAAATGATATGAAACGCGCATTACCACATAAATCCGTGGTTGAAATGAAGCATAGTGTGTCCCCCTAGTTTCTCGCCAATATGACAACCCTAATTCTGTTTTGTTTACTACTTTTTACAATAGTTGAGTTATACATAAACTACAACTATTTTATGAAATATGTTAAATTAATAATAATACAACATATTAAGTTTTTTAGTTTTGTACTATATTATAATTGAAAGAGATTGTTTTTACAATTAATAAGGCGTACAATTCTATTTTTTAAATGTAAATACGAATAAGAAATATATTTTTTCAATTGTTAATATGGGCTTTGAAAAATCGTCTGAAATCGTAATTTTCGAAATCATCTGCGTTCTCACATTATAAGACAGCTGCTATGGTATTCTTCGCAGTTTCCATATTTTTTTTTTGCTGCTGTGACGTTCGTTCCATTGATAATTTGTTATGTAGGCAATTGTGCTAGAATGGATATCGGGTAAAGGTATTTTGAATCTTCATATGGATGAAGGGGGAGGGAAAGATATATATTTTTTAAGAATTGAGGAAGTTAGGAAAGGATATTTGTTTGTAAGTATTGTTCTTGTTATCCATGTTCAATGTGCAGAGAAGCTATTAAATTCCCGATCCCGTCGGTAGCGAAGCCGTAGGATGCTGTTTTTAAAGTTAAAAATGTCTTTTTTAGATAGCGACAGGCATCTCTTGCTCTAAATTTTGCTCTTTATACAACAGACGGGCGCAGCCGGTTTTAAAAACTTCAACAAAGTTGTTAAGATAAGCAGCAATAGTGATTCCAAAGGTTAAAAAAATTTAAATGAAAATCTCAGTTACAGATTAATTAAATATCAAATTGAAATAAAAATTCTAATACTTATCACTTAAGATTATAATTTCAATGCATAAAGTGGTAACCATAACTGTTTAATAGAAATGTTTGTTTATTTTGTGTGCTATCTTTATTGGCGACTTGGCATCCTTGGCTCATCAAGGGGGCACACTATTCTTCACTTTTATTCAAATCTGTGCCTTATTTCAACCTGTAAAGTTTACAAGTCTTTGAATGCTTTTGATATAATATTTCCAAAGCATTTTGTTTCATTTTGAAGTAACGAAGGATGGTAGAGTTAAAATACAGATTAAGTTTGTGGATAAACTGTCCAACTCAAAGCTGGGGGTGAGTTCATTCTCGTTTGTTATCTTGTTATTAAGGATAGAAATATAAATAAAAATTTTGTTAATTGCCGTCTCACCGAAAAAAAATAAACTGTACTCAGTATTTCTTTTTTAATAACAGAGTTACAAAACTAAGTTTCTGTCCATAACTTCAAGTTCCTGTACCTGTATTTTTGACACTTCATTATGAAGTTCTAATCAGCGTCACGTCTTTTTTCTTCCGCAATTAAACCTTTTTGAAATTTATGTAGAGATCACTGATAGCATTTGGACTTACAAAGCTGTCAAAGAATTGCAAATGAATTGAATTTTAATAATATAAAATGAGGCAATATTACAAAAACTATACTTCAGAGTTATTTCTTATGCTTTGTGAATATCAGTAAAGAAATATTATTGAAATAAATTTGCTGTCATTAAATATATGTTTTGCTTTAAATTTTCATAAAAACAAATGTACCGAAAGATATCGCCTATTAACATAGATAAATCATGAGTTTTAAAGTATTTTATGAGAAATGAAATTGAACTTTCGGTTGATACAACGAAGTTATAAGTAGAAATGAATGAAAACATGTTGACTAACTTTTTAAAATGGTTTGAAATACTACATCTCAAAGAAATTCCTATAAAGGAAAAGTTTCTATTTTGTATTTTAAGATTTTAAAATGATTCATATACAACTATAACAGAAAAATAGAAAAAAAATTGCTTAATATTTTAATGAAGTAAAATTCTAAAATAATATCTCAAGTGCAAATCCCCATATTTTCAAATGCATAAATACCAAAATTGTGAACTTTGAATCCAGATATCTTTCCTATAAATGACTAAAAGATGCACGTACATCCGACATTTACTTTTATTATTTTATCATAAAATTCGAATTCATGATTTTTCTGGATCTCAGATCTCTCTTAGTCCATAAACTATATATTAGGGACCATATTTGAAGATGGCCGTTGAAATTTGTAATAATTTTACTAAATCAAATTTTGAAATTTTTAAAATAAGTGTATCTACTATCGGAATAACTAGGTAACTAAAGAATCTAATAAGCTAGACAGATAAAATTTATTGAATAGATTTAACATATAAAATGTAGATTCCTGTCAGTTGGGGAAACAAATATATGAAAAAGTGAATAGTGAATTGGTATATTCTTTCAAATGCGAGTAATGCTTATTATTAAAAAACTCGCACATTTTAGGTATCCGAAAACGTTTACTTTTTAAAAAATTGGATTAAAAAAACTATTTTAGGTTTTTAAATGTATTGTCAATTATAAACACTATAAATACAAAAGAAAAAATTGGAAATATAATATATTTTGAGAAATTGGAAATTTTATAGTAAATTTTAGTGAAATGTAAGCAAAACGGTTAACACTCCACATAAAATTGTAATGCAGCAACCCTATTTTTCTTTGTACACAAGTTAAAGAATATAATGATGAAATGAACAGAAATATAAGAAAAGTTTTGAGATTTAAAGAAGCTATTTGTTAAGATACTTATATATGCATTTTCCCCCCTAAATTCACAACTTTAATCTTTCTAAAACATACCTATAAACGAAAAAGTATTTCACCAACAATAAAACTTTTGATTCATTTCATTGCCCATATTTAAAATACTTGCGGACATTTTTATGTAAATATCTCTATTAGTTTTTGAGATATCGTGCTAACGGTGGAGAATTTTTATGAAAATTAAAATTTTGAGGAAATTGAAGTTAAACACAAATTTCAATAAGGAAAATATGATTTGTTTAAAATTCCCCTAGCTGATAGGTCAGACCTTTCTTTTCCTAGAAAAGATGAATTATTTTGAAAAGAGGGAAGTCTGAACTACAAGAAATAACAATAAAAATAAGAATTTGCCATTGTGGTCTACATACAGTGTTTTTAAAGTAGTCGGATACCTTAAATAAGACATAGCAGATGATTTAATAAATTTAGTATGTGGTCATATGACTACAATTGTAATTTTTTCCCTTATTTATTTATTTATTATCGGCCGATAATAATGACTTTAAAAATATCCGATTATTTTACCCTTCTGGATTGGCCGCATGAACTCGCCAAATATCACACGCTAGATTCACGCCAAAAATAGAATATCAATAATTAATGCTTGTCAATGGCAATCAGTTAAACTGATCGGTCGACCATCGAATGTCGAAAAAGGTGCGCAAAAATAACATTAAGATTTTTGTAATTTACAGGTGTCCAAAGACAAGTATGTAGTTTATGTGGATGCATAAGTAAAGAGGTAACAAAAACCAAATGACGAAAAAAATAAAAAAAATATTATTCTTTTCCAAAAGAAATGTATCCTAATAACTGGCAAGAACATTTTTCCAACCTGGTTCTTAAAACAAATAAATATGTTTCATATAAATAATTTAAAGTAATTCATTTCGGATTTTAATTTTTTTAAATAATCTAAAAATAATTGATATTATTAAATAATAAGATTCATTCTTATATATATTATTTAAGAATAATATATATATTCTTATATATATTATATAAAATATATAATATTATATTTTAAAATAATTCAATTAACTTTTTTGTTTCAAAATAATTAACTAATAATCAATGGATGCTACAAAATAATTTGACATGTTCTTGAAATCAAGAATAAATTAATACGTATTTTATATAAATCTAAAATAATTACATTGTTTTTTTTTTCACTTGAAATATTTAATAATTTATTAATACTACAAAATAATTCAATTTCAAGTAGCAAATGTGAAATTAATTGGTCATCGTTAAATAATTCTTCATATTATTTCAATTTTATAAAAACTTGCAAGAAAGAAAATTATGAAATGCTAGAATTTCAAAATAATATCATATCCTTTACATCTAGAATAAATAAAGAATATTTTTTATTTTTGGTTTGTAAAAATATGCAATATAAGAATCATGCTGAGAAAATAAGTAAAAAAGAAATTATTGGAATATTAATTTGAAATAAAGATATCCCACAGTGACACAAAAAAAACTCATTAATTTGAGTTTAAATTTTAGGATAAAAATTAATTAAATAACATATCTTCTATTATTATAACTCAGATCTAATAATAATTTAGCGTTCAAAATCATCAAAATTTTCAATACATTCTAATTAATTTCAATTTTAATACATATAAGGATTTTTATGAGGATTGCAGTTTAAGAATTAAAATTCTGTGTACAATTATTGTTTATATTTAAGGAAATTATATAATATTCTTTTTAAAATAGGTATAAGTTAATGAGAAATATAAAGTGTCATTTTGTAAGCGATTTTCTAAAACTTTTACATAATTTTGCAATTTTTGTTAACCCTTAATTAGGGAAGTGAAGTCTATGAGACAGTTAGGGATATACTTTATATAACCCCTATTCTATTTTTAGCTTAAATGATTGAATTAGATCACCCCTATTTTATTTTTAGATTAATGGAATGGATTAGATCATTCTTATTCTGTTTTTAGCTTAAGGTATCCGACTACGTCCGAAGCAAAAGTTTTGAAAAACTAGGTTTTTTAAAAACTATTTAAAATTATCGTTTCTAGATGCATTGTCAGTTATAATACAAAGTACTATAAATACAACAAAATTATCTGAAAATATAATATATTTTGAGAAATAGGAAAATTTGTAATAAATTGTAGCGAGATTTAACCAAAACGGTTAACATTCTACACAAGATTGTAATGCAGAAATCCTATTTTTCTTTGTACGCAAGTTATGGAATATAATGATGAATGAAATGAACCAAAATCTAATAAATATTTTGAGATGCCAAGAAGTTATGGGTAAAAATATACGTATATGTGCATTTTTTCCATAAATTCACAGCTTGATTTTTCTAAAAACACCTATGAATGAAAACGTATTTGGCCAACACTAAAACTTTTGATTCATTCCATTGCCCATATTATTTAAAACACACGCTGAAAGTTGTATGTAAATACATCTATTACTTTTTGAGATATTATGCGGAGAATTTTCAAGAAAATTAAAAGTTTTGAGAAAATGGAAGTGAAAGACCAATTTTAGCTGAAAAACGGGTGACCCTGGAAGATACGTCAGGCCTTCCTTTTCCTAAAAAAGGAAAACTATTTTGGAAAGAAAAGAGTCTGAACTACAAGAAATAACAATTTTTAAAAAATTCGCCAGTGTAATCTATAACCAGTGTTTTTAATGTAGTCGGATACCTTAATGGAATGAATTAAATCACCCTAATTCTATTTTTAATTGAATGGATTGAGCCAGTAGCTCCCTGTTTTGTGACCTTCAATTTCCCTACACTTTTTCAACCGGTTTCAGTGGATGCTTTTTAAGATAATTCAGTTATTTCTTCGAGAGCGGTCTCTAAGACCGTAATCCCTATTATTGCCTCAGTGCTAAACAAGGCTTAGCAGATGGCGCGAAAACTTGGGACAGGAAATATCATCCAACTGACAGGAAATTCTATGGTGAAGCTGTGCTCCAGATACTTTTAAATAAAGACGAAAGGGATTTTAGTGATAAGGATAATTGTATAGAAGAGTTTCAAGGAAAATTCGGATTGAACTGAATCTGATATGTATGTTTAAACATTATAAATTTTCTAATAATGTCTTTTGAAAAATTTATAAAATATATTAAGATACCAGATTAAATTACCAGGATAAATTTACCCTCAATTTAAAGGCTGATTTTTATATTAGGTCTTTAACTGTATGGTTGCGGTGACCTGGCATAGGGGTAGCGTATCTTCCCCGTGAACTGGGCATCCCGGGTTCGAGTCCCGGTTTAGGCATGGTTGTTCTCTGTTCTATCTGTGAAGTGTATGAATGAGTCCCACTGTAAAAAGGGGTTGGTGAAAGCGAATGTGTGTGTCACCTTCCTTTGAGCTACAAGTCAGACTTCTGCCCTCTGGGTGTTCAGGGGTCTTTACCCTCAGAAGCTACTGTGCCCCCTTTCCTTGGAAATAGGGACACGACATCATCATCATCAATAACAACTGTATGGTTAAAATGCCCTAGAAAGTCACATGAACCAATAAAAAAGGGCCAATCTTAACCATTGTCAATTTTATTTTTATTTTTTATATGATTGTTGAAATTTGCAGTGCATTGTTTTCTATATACTTTTACATACCGGGAAAATAAATATGATTTAAAAAGTATAAAGTAATATTTTTTTCAAGAATAATTTTTACTGTAACATGTAATTTGAGAAGAAAATGTATGTTCCAACAAATTTAAATTTTTAATACTAACATAATTTGAAAAATTTCTAAAACATATCTACACTGATGGAAAAACAAATCCCAACACCAAGAAAAAAATATTGTACAGTAATGAAATTTTAGGAATACATTTGTCTAGGTAACATATTTAATTGATTACAGTTTCAAAATCACAGGAAGAGCCATTGGCGAGAAGAGCCATTTCAAATGTGAAATGTTGATAGATTAGTAACCGGTGTAACCGTCAGAATTTTGAATGCAAGCATGCAAATGTGCATGCATTGTGTTGCACAGGTGTCGGATATCAGTTTGTGGGATGGAGTTCCATGCCTGTTGCACTTGGGGGACGGTTAATGCTGGTTGTGGATGACGCTGGAGTTGTCGTCCAATGATGTTCCATACGTACTCGATTGGAGAAAGATCTATTAATCTAGCAGGCCAAGGCAACATGTTGACACTCTGTAGAGCATGTTGGGTTACATCAGCGGTATGAGGGCGAGCGTTATCCTGGTGGAAAACACCCCCTTGAATGCTGTTCAGGAATGACAGCATAACAGGTTGTATCACTAGACTGACGTACAAATTTGCAGTCAGGGTGAGTGAGATAACCACGAGAGTGCTCTTGCTGTCATACGAAATTGATCCCCAAACAATAACTCCAGGAGTAGGTCCTGTGTGTCTAGGCCGCATACAGGTCACTAGCAGGCGTTCACCTGGCCTCCTTCTAACCAACAAACGGCTATCACTGAGATCAAGGCAGAACCGGCTTTCATCAGAAAACACAACAGATCTCCACTCCGTCCTCCAATGAGCTCTAGCTTGACAGCACTCACGTCGCAAACGGCAGTGGTTTGGAGTCAGTGGAATGCACTGTACAGGGCGTCTGGCTCGGAGGTGTCCTTGAAGTAACCGATTTGTAACAGTTCGTTGTGTCACTGTGGTGCCAACTGCAGCTCGAATTTCAGCTGCAAACGCAGTACGATTAGCCACAGCCATACGCCGAATACGATGTTCTTTCCTCTCAATAGTACCATGTGGCAGGCCGGAACCTGGTCTTGAGGCAGTACCTTCCCTTGACCACTGCCGCCAATACTCAGGCACAGTGGATACATTCCTGCCAAGTCTTTCAGCAACATCGCGGAAAGAAAACCCACCTTCTCGTAGCCCTACAATACGACCTCGTTTAAACAAAGTGAACTGTTGATAATGGCTTCTTCGTCTTCTCAGAGGCATCCTTGACTAACATTAACTCACTACGTCAAATCTCAACTGTAAATAACAATCATGAACCTTACAGCGCTTATTTAAAGCAATCCTCATTTGCATGTTCATAGTGTCGCTACTAGCGCCACACTTACGCGTGTAGCTCGAAATTTGAATCGACGTCATCTTTCAGATGTATAAACACGCCTACCAAATTTCGTTTATCTAACACAGCCCCTTCCTATCGTTGGGATTTTTTTCCCATCAGTGTATATATCAAGAAAAAGATCTGCAAAATATGTTGGTAGTTTTTCATACTAATACATTCATCAGAACATTTAATTTGAGTGTAAAGGAAATGCTTTCACATAGACCACACCTCCCCAGATAATGATCAAGCGAAAATTAAAAAACAACCTTATAACACATGATTAGTTTTATTGTAATAATTTTTAATTCAGATTCTGCTATGGGTTTTGTATACCATTTTCGAAATGAATCCGTCTGCCATTTTAGACTTGAGCACTCAAGTCCTTTGTGGATTATTTGTAATTTTTGTATCAAAAAGTAGCGTTTTTGTGTGTTTTTATTCCATTTTATAAAATTAAAAAATAAATTTTATAAAATTACAATTCCTTTTATGTGAGAGGATAACAGCTATTAAGTAATTATCCTTGTGCACTTGAAAAATCAATCCGATGCATTGTTATTCTCCTTCATTCATACATGTTTAGGTCTCAATTTTTTTTTTTTTTTTTTAAATTAACATGAATTTCCCCGAAAAAGTAATCTACATCTTACTCTGTGGGAATTTTTAACAATCAAATTTTGTAAAATAAATAAATAAAACTGATGCACCAAATGATGCACCATCTTGATTGGTGAGTGAGAATCATTATCCGAGAGCAAAGAGTTAATAAACATACACATTAAGGTATCCGACTATGTTCGAAGGAAAAATTTTGAAAAATTCAGTTTTTTAGAAACTATTTAAAACTATGGATTTTAGATGAATTGTCAATTATAATACAAAATACTATAAATACAATAAATGTATTTCAAATTATGATATATTTTGAAGAATAGAAAGTAAATGTTATTGAAATTTAAACAAAACGGTTAACACTCTACACAAAATAGCAATGCTGAAATTCTATTTTGCTTTGCACACAATTTATAGAATCTAATGGTGAATGAAATGAACCTAAATCTAAGAAAAATGTTAATGAGCAAAGAAGTTATGGGTAAAAATACACGTATAGATGTATTTTTTTTCAATAAATTTGTAACTTATTTATTTAAAAAACACCTATGAATGAAAAAGTATTTCGCCAATTTTAAAACTTTTGGTTCCTTTCATTGGCCATATTATTTGAAACACATGCCGAAATTTCTATGTGGATACCTCAATTAGTTTTTGAAATATCATGTTAACGGTGGAAAATTTTTATAAAAATTAAAGTTTGGAAAAAATTGAAGTGAAAGATTAATTTTAGCTGAAAAATATGTCACCCTGGATGTTAGGCAAGGTCTTCGTTTTCCTAAATAGGATAAAATGTTTTGGTAAGAGTAAAGTCTAAAATAAATAAAATGACGATAAAAAAATCATTGACCATTGTGGCCGATAGCCAGTGCTTTTAACGTAGTCGGATACCTAAATGCCTTATCACACGGTGAAATTTCGCCAGCACTTTTCCGTTTCTACCCTCAAAAACCGGTCAATCAAATTTCATAATCGACAACTTAATCGAACCAGTTCGAAAATGTTATCGGAAATATTGTCCGCAAGCGAAATTCAACCAATCATGTGAAAGTTTGAAGTGACGTCACATAAGTGATGTCACTTTTCTTGTCGTATGCTGACGGAAAATGCCGAAGATATTTTGCCGTGTGATAAGGCCTTAAAGAGTAACTTTTTATATATGGATCACATTTAAAATAATATAATTCAACTCGATTTACAAATCGCTCTTTCACAAATAACTAATTTATATTATCCTTCTAATTAAAAAACCACACTAGTTTTTCCTCAAAAAAAAAAAAAAAATGCTTTGCTCGATTCGACTCCTTACATGTTCACCCATTCTATACGATAAGTTTCCTGGAATCAGGCTAGTGAGAATCATCTGGAGAGATCGTTGAATTCATTGAAGGTTTGTTAGCGAGCACGTCCAGACACTAAAGGATGCCAAGTCACCAATAAAGATGGCGAAAAAAAAACACTTGTATGAAACAGTTTTGGTTACCACTTTATTCATTAAAATTATGATATTAGCTGATAAGCATTACATTTTTTACTTTGAGATTTATTTAATCTGTAAGTGATATTTTTATTTAATTTTTTTAACTTTTGAGATTCCTATCTTGTCTTATCTAAACAATTTTGAAGAAATTTTTCAAACCGGCAGAACCGGTTTGTTGGGTAAAGAGCAAATTCTAGATCATGGGAGGCCTTTCGACATCTGAAGATGGCACCGGTCAACACTTTTTAAATTAAAAAAAAAACATCCTAAGGCTTCGGTTGCGGCAGGAGCGAGAATCTATTAGCTTCGCCAGCGCATTCAACATAAGGACTGTGTGGATAACAAGTTCATACAAACAACTATCCTTTCCAAATTCACTCTTAAAAATACATATTTTCTACTCACCCTTCATCCATTCTGCTGATTCCATATACATTTATCCGCATCCATTCATGCCCAATTGCCTACCTACATAACAAATTATCAAGGAAATAAGTATTCGAGTACCAAAACAATTACGAGAACTGTGAAGAAATCCTTTGCAGCTGATTTTTAAAGAAAGAATGCAGACGATTTTTTTAAATCGCATACAAACAATTGAAAATAAATAAGAATTGAAGATTAATAATTAAAAATTTCCTTTTTTTGCAGTTGTCGCCTGACCACGGTTCAAAATTACGAGGTCCACTGAAAAAGAGACCTAACGTTTTTTAAAACAGGACATTATTATAATTAAACTAAACCAACTTTTTACTGAGTCATTAAAGTGAGTTTTTGAAAAGCAATTTTAGTTAATTATTTATTTTTTTCAATCTTTTATTTTTCTTTCCGTTAACGTCTATTTTAATTAGCTAAATATTTTTCACTGGTAGAAATTTATCACCATATTGAAAGGCTGCATGCATATTCTACCTTATCTATTCTATTTATTTTAATATTTTCCTCTTTGATGTGTTTGATATTTTGAAGTACATTTTTTTCTTGACATTTTAATATACTTTGTAATGTTTCAAATTTATGAAAAATCTGAAACGTAACGTAAATCAGTAATTTAATGAAGCGAAATAAAACTTGTCAACAGTGATGTACAGAAAATAAGTACAAAAGAATGTTCTCAGGTTTCGAATTTCTTTTACAATAAAACATCAACATTTTTATCTGCAACGACGAATGAAATCGAGTTTGGTAGAGATAGTTTCCGCAAAAGAAATTTACCACCTGCCGAGCTTGTTAGATGCAATCGATATTTTTCGTTTTCAAAACATTTGTTGTTTATTATTTCTTTTCCGGTTTCATTCCGGCAGTTAATAGAGTCATTCCTTTTGGAATTTCTCTATAATTCATTGAAAGAGAAGGTTTTCGAAAGTATAAGGAATTCTTCTGTGTGGATAATTGTTGTTCCATGACCTTATTTAATAAAAGTTTTAGCGGCACGAATTTCCTCTCCAGTGAGTGCACTTAGAAAAATGAAAAACTAAAACTAACGTCAGAATGAGAATCTGGATGTCTATCTTAATTTAAAACTTTCGAATTCTTACCCAATGGTTTACAAACATTTTAAAGCATTTAAAAATATATATAAATAAAACCATCATTATCAGTATACTGAAATGTAAAAAGTAAATTTTCATCAAATAAATTGTGTTCCATAAATTAGTCTAAGATTTGAATTTGTAACGTTATTAAAAGGTTTTTTGACAACTGACAGTTTAGGGTTAGTATAAATGGAGCTTTGAATGATAGAACAAAGTGTTCATGCAGGATTTGGATTAAATAAAAAACACAGATTTTTTTCTTTAATTTTTTATATTTTTATTGAAACTCAAATTAATACGGTATTGGTTTATGTATGGAACACACAAGATACGTAAAGAAAGAAATAATATCTTTGAATAAACAAAGAAATAATGTCTACAATTTTCTTTGCCAAAAATTTAAATGGTCATTTTGCAGAAAGGTGGATGAATTTCGTTGATGCGCCGTTGAATTTCATCCTTCAATGCTCATATTTTTGACGTCTTCCTGGCAGAGAACTTTAAATAATCCCATAAAAAGAAATCCAGTGGTTTTAAATCGCACAATCTAGAGGGCCAATTTCTAAAATTTTTGAACTGTGACCGCCAGATTTTAATTTTAAAAATATTATTCAACAATGAAAGCAATGAACAATGTTTTTCTATCATGTAACGTTCCATATCTAATAATCCTAAACCATCAATTGACAAATGGTGATTTTAATAGGGTTTTCAACTCTTTAGTGATCGACAGATTCAAATCTTGTGTTAATTTTGGGACACTTTTATTTGGTGGAAGCAAATATTACTTTTCTTTAGTTAAAACAGAGAAATATTACTTTCATTTGGAGGAAACAAAGAAATATTAAAATTTCTTAGTCACTAAGAGATACTATTTCTTTTATTTAATAAATTAATTGCTTATTAATAATTAATTGCTACGCAATTAAATTTTGATACATTTAAAATGGTAGCAAAAGTTTCCCATGTTATTTGAGGCAAAAAAAATTATGCTTTCAGCTTATGCGTAGTAAATTAATTGCCCCAACTCATTCAGGGCCGCGGTGGCCTGGTGGTAAGGTCTCGGCTTCGGAACCGGAGGGTTTAAGGTTCGAGACTGGATTCCACCGAAGAACCGTCATGTGAGGGGGTCTCTTGCACGTTAAATTTGTCAGGCAAAATGTCCTCCCATTGGTGTGGTGTGATGTGGAGGGGGGATGCCAGTTCAGGTGTCGTCCTCGTCATCTGATCTTGGTTCAAAATTACAAGGTCCATCCCAAAACAGCCCTCGTGTCGCTTTAAAACGGGACGTTAATATAACTAAAGTAAATTAAACCCCAAATCATTCATACAAGGTTTTTATAATCAATTTTGTTAAAAACGAATCATAGTACTTACGGTTAAACAAAAATTTTTAATAATGAATACATTTTTTTAATGTATTAAAATAATTATTAAAAATTTTGAGATGTAAATTGTATTTAAGTAAAATTAAATGTTGATTTATAATATAATGCATTGAAATTCCAATGCAATTTCTTTATTTATTAAAATATTTTTAATTATAATTTTTAAAAAATCGGATTCAACAAAGAATTAAAATGTCGCGAAATATCGAAAATTACAGAATGACTGAAATCATTTTCAGCAGGATATAAAACAAATTTAATCAAATTATAATATATTTTAAAGAATGATACAAACTTTATTTAAAGATTGCAATATAGATTTTTGTAAAAAAATATATATATTTGCTACATTTAAATTGAAGCGTAGCTATTTTGAGCAGTACATTAAGAATAAATAGTTAAATTTTGGATCAAACTTTATATATTAAAAAATATGTTTAATACTATTAACGAGAAATTGAAACATGGATTATGCATAGTAAACAATTAGATTTTTAATAAGTTGCCATAAAATCTTTAAGAAATATTTTTTTATGTTTTAGAATTTATACTAGCAAAATTTCAAAAAATATATATGGGAGTGATTTGACTTTTCATAAAAAAATGAGTAGTTTCGATTCTATATTTATATAGACTTCTTCTACCTTGAGCTAAGTTCTGAAGATCACTGTAGGAGTAACTTCCAGAATATTTCTTATTAGCAAAATTTTGATTAAATTATCAACTAGTTAGAACTTTTAACTACTGCAACATAAACAACATTTATTGTTTTGAAATATTCTACTTGCATTGTGAAGAATGAAATCTACATTATTTATTAACTCCTTCTAAATTTGATACAAATATGAAATTCTTGCAATAAAAATATGTTCCATTTATATAATAAACTAGCTGATTTATATAATAAACCATTTATATAATAAACTATTTATATAATAAACTTAACAGCAACGCAGCGCGTTGCTGCCGCAGAAGAAATAATTTTCCAAATATTGTTTGAAATTTAAAATAACTGTCTTGCTTAATTAAAGTGACAGAAATAATAATATTTATTTTCTTATCTGAAGTGTATACATGTTATTGAAATTGTATGACATATAAAGGAGAATTATTATTTTATTTTATTTTATTTTTTTATAACTTTATTATTCAAGTACTCTAGAATAGGCAATATTTCTTTTTTTTTGTTTCTTTTTTCGTCTTCAGCAGAAACAAATAAATTTTTTGGCTGTCCCACTCGTAGCATCCAGCATACAACTGGTTATGTGAGAAACATGCATTTTCTAGGTTCAATATGTAAATTTGAAAAGATTGTCCTTACGTCTTTTTGATGACCATTGAGAATGCAAGTCAAATGGGGAACTGCAGTCGTTTGAAATCAAAAGGAATATTGGTGAGAATAATGAGAATGAACGAAGCGAGTATATTTTCTACAATCGGCATTCCTTTAAGGATATTTACCACGCTTCCTGCCTCAAATTGATCTTTTGATTATGATATTTCCGATCAGATAGCATGTAAACGCTGTCTTTTGCTTCTTATGTAATGCTGATTTTGTGATTCTAAAACAAACGGATTTGAAATTTGTAAACGATCGGTTTTATTGCTCTCTGGTCAATTCTAGTTTGAGAAGTTCGAATTGGCTTATTTTTAGATACTGAGCTGTTAGATGTATTAATCTTCCAGCGGGCGCGCGTATGTGAGAGATAGACTAGAGATGAATTTCATTTGATACCTTTAGATCTGGTGGCACTGGGAACGCCTGTCCTTGTCTATCTGTCCCCTTCCCTTTGACCTACTTTTAGTTATCATCCTAAGTTTGTGGCGTTAAACGGTCTCTGCCGATCAGATATTTGTATATTAGAGATACGCGCTACGGTTAAAGTAAGTAAGTTTTGTCACATCAGATTTTGTGTGATTTTACAAATAAATCCGTATTGTTTTAGATTGGTGTCAGCTGGTAAATGCACTTACGAAGGAAAATGTTGAAAAAAAGCATCCACATCTCTAAAAAGTGTGGTAAAGTTAAAGGTGCTAAAGAGAAAGTGTGATCTAGGTATCGAAAAAGTGGAAGATGTGACGTCAAGGAAAACAAACTTTGCCAGAAAGAAAAGCGGACTAGAGTCACGAGGTTCGGTTTTGAGATTTGACAGAAATTTACATGTTTGGAGCACACTAAACACATTTGCTCAAATTGCTATGCTGCAATGAAATAACAATAAAAATATTTTCTTCGTTTTCATATCTAACTTTCAATTACTTTTTCCTTTTTATACATAAATTCTGTATTTTTGCACTTCTATATTTTATATGCAAATTGTTCTATCAAAATACCGGAAATTTCTTTTATATTATTCTTAAATCAATTCAGTTAACCTGTGGTCATTTTATATTGTTATTGCAATCTATGTTTATATTGTTTCTCCTTTTTAAGTAATTTTTTTAAGTGATTGTTGTTATTAATCCTAAGCTATTTACAATATGATTTTAATGGTTAGGCTTTTGAAAATTTACAATTTACTATAGCGTACGTGGGAAATACGCGCGACCTTTCATGTTGGTATTACGGCTGCTCCCACTGGAAGGTTAAAAATTTGATGTAGTTGAAATAATAATTTTAATTGAACATGGTGCAATCTATTTCCTGAAAATAATAACATTCTACCGTTTTTTTACAATTTTTAATTAAAACTTTAAACCAACAGGGATGATTACCCTAAACTTATTGTTAGACACTCTAATGAAACTGTTACCTCAGAGAACGACTTACATAACATTTATGTTCTACAGTTATGAAATTTTAACTTCTAATATGAATTTAGAATCTATGCTAAATCTGTTGTACCACCTTAGTGTGTTATTTGGAGTATAATCTTTGATTAATAGATGCGCTAAATAGTTCCAAACATATATATTTTTTAATATTAGATAATTTTACTATGCCTATAACCAAATCGTAAGTGCAAATAATGGGTTGTAAAATTATTATTGCAATCGGATGAGCAGTACGGCAACCATAAGAGACGTAAGACAAGCATTCATTTTTATTTATATATAGATTACATATTAGATAATTTTACTATGATTGCAACCATCCCGAAACTACAAGTAATGAGCTGGCAAAGTGTTATTGCAATCGGATGAACGGTACGGCAACCATAAAAGACAGACAAACATTCATTTATATTTATATATAGATTACATATTAAACTATGCCTGTAACCATCCTGAAAGTGCAAATAAGGAGTTGTCAAAGTATTATTGCAATCGGATGAGCAGTATGGCAACCATAAGAGACGTAAGACAAGTATTCATTTTTATTTATATATAGATTACATATTAGATAATTTTACTATGATTGCAACCATCCCGAAAGTACAAGAAATGAATTGTCAAAGTATTATTGCAATCGGATGAGCAGTACGGCAACCATAAAAGACAAACAGACAAACATTCATTTATATTTATGTATAGATTACATATTAGATATTTTTACTATGCCTGTAACCATCCTGAAAGTGCAAATAATGAGTCAATTATTGCAATCGGATGAACAGTACGGCAACCATAAAAGACAAACATTCGTTTATATTTATACATAGATTGTGATTTTGAATTATAGTGTTCTAATGTATGAACAGAGAGTTGCATAGATGGCTTTAACCAAATTTTGATTGAAATCTACAATAAACCAAATAGCATTCTTCTAAATTGTAAAATTTTTGAAACAAAATGTTTTTAAAAGGTGAAAAAAATAAATAAATCCAAGATTGCCTTTTGAAACTCAAAATGTCTGAAGTATTTGGTTTCTCGAAATTGGGTCGAATTTTTCGACGCTTACAATGCTTTCGCTTCCGAAAATACGAAAGGGCAATACTTTCCAAGACTCGGTCTTTATAAAGAACAAGAAAGTTTTTTAAAAGTTACAGTTTTGCAAATATTTTTGCATCTACAGAAACTCTTTGCAATGCTTCCGCCCGAAACCATTTGCAATTAAACTTCGCTGACATTCAATTTCCTAGAAAATTAATTTCCTGGAATAATATTGGTTTTTATTTCTTTTTTGGTATTTCTCTCTTCCAAGGAATTGCGAAATTTTCTTCCGGATGTTTATAAGTTAACTTTTCTTGCAGATTTTAAAGGATTTAGGCCACTAAAACCTGCCTAGAATGCATCGCCATCTAAATTCGACAAATTGCTACAAATTCGATTTCCCCCATTTTATCACTGAAGAAAAATATTTCGAATTTATGCTAACGTATTTATCACTAAATTAAAAGACCTCTATAAAATGCCATACTGTTTGACAACGGATTTAAAATCTTCCGTACTTTTGCGCATGCGTGAGGATGGGTTTAATTTACCAAAATAGGGGTGAAAGGAAATATGAACGAAGAAATAATTACATTTAACAATGAAAATTATCAGTTTAATGAGACATAAATATCACAGATAATTACACTAAAATAATTCAGAGCAATTTTTATTTAACGTAAGGGCATTTGATTTATGAAGAATATATGAAAAATGTGTTCTTAAAGTCTAATGAATACTTTTTTATAAAATAATTAGGAACTTTTTTTAATACTAAAATGGTTCTTTTTTTATATGTTATTGAATTATTTCGGCAATATTTTAACATTAACAACAATATATAATTGAGGATTTATTCTATTAAAAATATTTTAGGTTCATTAAAATAATATAAAATGCCTAAAAAATATTCTAAATGCTATTTTTAAAATATATAATATTTTATATATTTTAAATAGAACAGAAATAAATAATTCCCGTTCTTTGTTTCTTAGTCAATGATAATATAGTAAAGTTTCTTAGTAATGATAATATAGTATAGTTTCTTAGTAATGATAATATACATAATTTTCTTCGTTACCACTCTTGAAATCTTTTTCTGCCCCTTGAACTAGCTATATCAGTACGAAATGTTAAATTTAAAAAAATCCTGTTAGAATTGACACAACATTCACATGCATGTGAAAAAAAATTGAATTAAAAAGTATCAAAAGGGGGAAATAAAAGATCAAAGGCGAATACCAGAAACGCTTCCAACGCTCCACGTCTCACCCCTTAATAAGATGGAATCATCGAAATGTGGGCGTCTCAGAGTGCATTGAAGAACAGCACATTGTTAAAAAGCGAAGAATGAATTAAAAAATTATTTGTAAGTTAAGAGTATATAATCTTGTTTATCATAGATAATGTTATTTATACTATTGTACCAAGACTATTATTAACAGTATTTTAGTATCAGTACTCCGTCAATTTAAGGTACCCGATTACGTTAAAAACACTGGTTGTTGACGACATTGGCGAATTTTTTTAATTGTTATTCCTTGTAATTCCGTCTTTCCTCTTTCCAAAACAGTTTATTTTTTCAAGGAAAAGGACTGACCTCTCATCCAGGAGAATTTTAAACAAAGCACATTTTTTTAGCTAAAATTTGTCTTCAATTTTCTCAAAACTTTAACTTTTATAAAAATTCTCCTTAAAAATCCTACTTAAAAATTCCAGTGCGTGTTTTCAACAATATGAGCAATGAAATGAACCAAAAGTTTGATTGTTGATGAATTACTTTTTCATTTAAAGGTATTTTTTGAAAAATGAAGGTGTGAATTTATAGAAAAAAAATGCATTTTATACGTATATTTTTACCCGTAACTTCTTTTTACCTCAATATTTTTCTTAGATTTTGCTTCATTTTATTATATAACTCATGTACAAAGAAATATAGGATTTCTGCATTACCATTTTGAGTAGAGTGTTAACCTAATTAAATTTCATTAAAATGTTCCCGTCTCTCAAAATAAATTATATTTTCAAATATTTTTTTTGTATTTATAACGTCTATAATTGACAATACATCTCAAGACCATAAATAGTTTTTTAAAAAACGATATTTCTCAAAAATTTTCTTTCGAATGTAGTCGGATACCTTAATAAACAACTGTTATTAAATCGACTCATTCTTCTTAATAATTCTTCTATAATAATGCAGAGAGTATGAGTGCCTATATGTGTTGGTTCTTAATACAGCAGATAAATTTGATTTAAAGCTACCAGATTTGGCATAGATTACGTTAGAAAATGAGAGGCTCGAAAAAAAATATTTTCAAATTTCAATTAACAAAAGGTAAACAAGATTTAGAAGTTTCAGAGCTATTATTATTAAACACACTACTCTACAAAATAGTAATTTATACGATTTCAAAATTAAAAAAATTGATATTTTATAAATACAAGTTAAGCAATATTTTTAATTCTTATTGCTATTACTCCCCAAAGTATTACTGCACAAAAGAGAAATTTTATATTATTTTAAAATGTATAATGATGCTATTTTAGCTATACAAAGTTAAATGTTATAATTTCTTTTATATTTTAGATTTTCAAAAACATTTTTTAAAATAATTTTTATTAATAGATTTATTTATCTTAATAGAATTTATTAAATTGGGATTTATCACTGAAATAAATAAATGCTTAATTTCTACCTCTGTTTAACCCATTTAAGACGGGGCATTACTTAGAGACTATCATGAGAAGCCGAAATTTGCAATTCAATATCATTGCACGTATTGTGTACTATCCAATTTTGATTCAGAATTTCTTTTCATTCATGCGAAATCCGTGTTGAAGAAGTAAAACTATTCGAAATATATTCTGCTAATTACCTGCCTTGTACATACGTTCAGTCAGAAAACAAAATTAAATTTCCGTAAGAGACAATTGGTAGTTTGAAATAGATTATTATAACACAAATTTTTTGACAGTTTTATTAGAAAAGATCATGTACGTCTATACTTATAATAAAGCTCAATGTGTGTGTGTGTGTGTGTGTGTGTGTGTACGCGCTCTACAGGCCAGACCGTTGGACCTACAGCTACCAAATTTGGTACATGTATACCTTGGAGGTCCGGAATGTGCACCTTGGAGCCCTTTTTTCGAATTGTTAATTAGAATTCAAATTAATTAAAATTTAAGCGAAATTTCGATGTTTTTCCGCTATAACTTCCGAAAATATAATTGCATAAACATGATTTTTACATCAATTTAAAGATAAAAAAATTAGCCTTCTAATGGTATCAGTGTTTTAATGTATAACTTAAGCTTCTATTTTTAACGAATTTTTAAAGAAACATTTTAACCATGTTTTCTTAGCACGTGACTAGACAAAATAAAAGAATGCCGGAAGTTCAAATAAAAATAAATATCATCGCAAATAAATCTAAAGCAATACAACTTTCAGCACGTGACTGGATAAAATAAAAGAAACATAAAATGTGATATTTTCTTTAAAAAATAAATGCAAAGCAAAGGTTTCTTTAATCGTTTGCAATATCTAAATCATTTATTCCATAAATCATCTTTATTTACAGTAAACCTGATTGAATTTAGACAGGATATGCATTGAAATCCCGACTTAATGGCATATTTATGTAATCGTTTGCAATATCTGTATCATCAATTTAATACTTTTTTTCCCTTTCTCGTTTTTTTGAAAAAACAAATTTAATATTTTGGCAACATCATCGAAATTTATTTTTAATATTTTGGAAGCATAACCGATGGTTAAAACTGACTGATTTATAAAATTAAAGAATATTATTAGGAAAAGGTGTACTTTTGAACTTTCCGTCCATCATCTTAAAGAAAATATTAATTTCATGTCAATCAATGCCCGGAATTACTTCAAAGCTAATGAATATGTGATTTAATTGAAAATCTTAGAACGCTTTACACATGGCGAACCAGCTGGTCGCCAAAGGCGGCTAGTATAGAGCTTACTTATATAATATATCTAATATCTATACAAGCTATATCTTAATCTAATATCATGATTTGTTGCCTAAAATTTCTTTATTTATGGATTTACAAGGAGAGCTGAAAAAAATTTACAAGGCTAAGGACATTTCTGTATTAACAATAACACAGGATGCAAATGGTGATTACGAGACATATGTGGTCTTCATTTTTCTACATAATCACCAAACATGTTGAGTGATTTATCACATCACTGAACCAATTTGTTTAATCCGTCTTAGTAATAATCAGGTTCCTGGCTATGGGGCCAGTTCTCGGCACATTTCTGAACATCACCGTCTGATATGAACTTTGTTTCGAATAAATGTCTCTTTAATACGGGGAAAATGAAATAGTTAAGTGGAACAAAATCATAGATGTATAGGAGGTGACTTCATACCTCCCACCTAAAAGTTTCCCGCAATCTCTCTGCCCGCTTCAAAAGAGCACCACCATTTGGCCACCTGTTGTCTATTCATTGCTTCGCTCTTGTAGATTTCAACAATTTGTCTGTGAATGTCCGATGGGTATACATTCTTGGCTCATAGAAATCGTATCATGGCTAATACTTCTGTGCGAAATCACTTCTAGACTTCTTACCATTTTTTTCGCTGTTTCAGGTCTCGGTACTTACATTATCTGCTCGAAAAACTGGTATAAGGAAGGCAACAAGCACTATCTGTCCACAACCTGATAACAATCTTCATATCCACAATTCCTGTTTTTCCTGTTAGTGCTGCTTATAACTTTTTTTTTTGGATCCCCACTCTTATGAGCATTTTAGTTTGCACGGGAGACTTAAGCTCTCCAGCTAAATATCTTGAGATTTTTGCGGTTTCTGTTCCCTTTTCTGCTGTATTCAGTGCTTTACGCAGTTTAGACTGTTTATTTTTAATATTATAGATTTTTATTGTATTATATTATTATTGTATATCATATAGTATCTGTTCACCTACTTTGAAAAATATTTGAGCTTCTTTCCAGTTACAGAATTACTCAGCTAGAGCCGTAATTGAGACTACCCACTGCCAATTATTGTGTAATTTAACTGATCTCTAAAGCCACCTAGAATTTCAGAAAAGCATTTTTCATTTATTCAGTGCAACATTGAAGTTTGTATTTTAAGTAAACTAATGCAGTAATAAGCAGGAATAATTAAAGTAATGAAAGACATTTCACGGACATACGCTCTTAAGAAAAAATCATTTTTTTACAATCTGTATTATTAAAGAGATTTTAAGTTTATATTTTTTTCATTGAAGTATTGTGTTTAGATAAGCTGTACTAATAGCAGACATCCATAATACCATTAAGGTTTCGAAAGTAATTGCTT
This sequence comes from Argiope trifasciata, assembly GCA_026543055.1. NCBI lineage: Eukaryota > Metazoa > Arthropoda > Arachnida > Araneae > Araneidae > Argiope > Argiope trifasciata. The sequence goes on from JAPMOQ010041214.1 coordinate 107,804, forward strand.
ATTCTCTCTTATGAGAATATCACATATCAGTACTAATAATAATGATGGGTACGTGTATGTACGTGTGTACATGTACATGGTACCGCTCTACAAGTCAGATCTTTTGACTTACAGCTAAAATATTTAGAGCATATGTATATATCTGAAAGGTGGGGGATGCTTATCTCCTAGTTAGATATTTGTAGTCCTAATTAGACTTATAATTAAAAATTAATCTGAAATTATCTATTTTTCAATTGTAACTCTAAAATTTTTACTGCAAATAGAGGAGTTTTGCGCAAGATCAAAACATAAAAAAATTAATATCAAAAAATGAAATCTTCTTTCTCAAATTTCAAGTTATACGAAAACATTATTACTTTTTAAGACACTGTTTGTCTTAATTTATATCATTAACCAGTTTAAAATGGTTTGAAACAACCATGAAGCTTATATCTCTCTTTGCGTCTATATATATATATATAAACTTAGAATTTTTCTAGCTGATAAAGTTTTAGAGCTAGACCGATTTTGTGATGGAAAAAAAACAACTTTTTAAAAAATTCCGTTGAATGCATAATCTGATAATCTCGTGATTGCTTCAATCAAGTTTAATGACTAAAATGAAGACAATTCTTTAGAATTCAGAAAATGAATTTTTTGGAAATCAAGTTGTAATTTTAGTTGCAGATAAATCATTCAAATGTGACAACTTTCAGCATTACTTTTTGATAACTCTAAGAGCGTAAAACAGATGTCTCAAAATCGATAAATCACCAATTTTTTTATCGTGCTTCTATAAAATAGCACATTTTCTATTTCTTTCATTTTATGCAATCACGGACTAAAAACGACTTTTATCTAGATTAAATTTGCAGTAGCAATTAATTTTTGTAAAAGAGTTAACTTTTGTAAGAGTGATGGCAATATGCTAATAAAAACTAATTTTTTGCATTGCTCGTGCACATTAAATTTTATTATTTTGTGCAAAATTAATTGTTGTAAAATTATTTATATTTTTAAAAATTCTGTAGAAATAAAAATTTAATTTCTAGATTAAAACATTAGTATCATCGAAATGATTTTTTAAAACTTTAATATAATACAGAAATCAAGTGTGTGCTGTGATATTTTCGCCAATAAATAACCTCCCAATTTGTTGCCAACGCCTATTAAGCTTCAATTTTTTTTGCCTATGCATTTGCAGGTTTCAAAAACCTCGAGCCAAAACATGTACTCACTGTATATTAAAAATGTATTTTTGTGCGGTTCAAGAGAACGTTGTAATTTAACCGTATTGTTTTAAGTACACTAAAAATGAGACATTTATGATATGTGTATTTAAAAATCAGTTTTTGGTCACAAAAATAAGAATCTTTTATAACTCAGTTTTACTGTTTCAGCTATTTCATTTGCATATATTGATACATTAAAAAACCATTATGAACATTAGAGAAAAAATATTTTATGCCAATCTACCATTTTGAGGAACTTTGCTTAGACTGATTACAGTTATATTAACAATTTGAAACTTTTAGAAAGATGAAATAACAAAATTAAATAAATATTCTTTTAACTTTTCTACAAAATTAGTTTAAAACTAATTACAAAATTGCAAGATTCTTGTAATTAAAACAAATTATAAATAAAACCAAAAACTAAACAATAAAAATATTAATAATTCATTACTTATAGTAATATTTATATTATTATTAGTTTTTGAACAAATTTTCATCAATTTTAAACTCATATATTTCCAATATAAATCTTGATTCTTGGGAAAACTTAAGTAGATTCCAAATTAATGCGAATCAATTCGCAAATAATTCTTTTTCTATTAATTTAGAATTATTTCTGCATCGTGGCATCCTTCTACTTTTCAAAAGAATGAGATAACATATCGTCTGTTAAGTGTTACTGAAAAATTTTCGCATTTTAGTTCAAAATAATTTATAACATAAAATTATGCATCTGAAAAATGTAAAATTTTTTTAATTTTGATTGTTCGTGAATGTATGCATAATACTTTTAAATCTTTCAGAGAATAAGTTTTAAAGAATTCTTTCGTCGAAAGTTTTGAAATTTAATTTAAATGAAGTTCTTTCAAGACAGGTGAAGTCCTTCAAAGTCAAATATTTCCAATCCTAATCGGTGTCTTAACTATTACTGCAAATACTAAAATTTTCTGAAAGAATCAAGGATAAACAATTTTCAAAACTTTCAATTGAAGTTACTCTCTTGATCGTCTGATTTGCGCAGCACGAATGAATTAATTCTTTTAATCAAAAATTCTACCAAAAAGTCGTTTGGTGGTTTTTTTATTATTTCTCTTTTCTATGATATTTCATAAATCTTACAATTTTTTTTTCCTCGACTATATTTAGTTCTTTATTTTTATAAAAAAGTTAGAATACGAGGTTTTTGAATTTATTTCGCTTAATTTTTCTTGTTTTAGGCAAAAACAATACGAACTTCTTTTGACTTTTAGTATCACATGATATATAATATTTTATGACTTTCTTTCAAATATTATTACCAACTTATTGCCGGTATTATTTGTTTTATATATTTTGTGCAGGAATTTATTTATTTTTAATTAGTTTTACAAGTTAAAAGAAACAGAAATATTAATTTATCACTTATGAATGATGTGAATTTAATAATTCATTCATTTTGCGAATTTTGAATATTAACACCATTAAGGTTAATACCGTTCTTGCATGCATTTCAATCATTCCTTAGACTTTTTCAAATGAATAACCCTATTGTGTAAAACATGCCTAAATTAATTAAAAGTTTAAGGTTAATGATTTTGAGCACGAGGAATTTTATCTTCACATGCATTATCCCATCAATTAGATGGTTCTCCTTATAAGAGTCTCTGCATTCCATTGCGCAAGCTCCAATCTACGTAGGTGACACCAATCGCATTCTAAAATGTCTCGGTGCGCTCTCCTATAGTTGCATAGGCAAGCATGTAAGCGGTTTTCGCACCTTTTCATTTGAACACCCCGTGTATAAAACAGAATTATAAAAGAGAAATAAGAAACATTGCCTTTATGTGCACGTTTTTCTTTATGATAATCAGGGGTGTTTGTGCTCCGGGGAAACCCCGGAATTCCGGGGATTTTGAACTTTGATACCCGGAAATTCCGGGGATCGTCGTTCAAAAGGAAGTAGGAATAATGAATTATTTATTTTGATCTGGGTAATTTTGTTTGCTTTGAAAGCAGAAAACGTAAGGTCAGTGTGTGTGGTGAAAACTTTTCCTTTCCTTCTCCAAAGGTAGTGATAATGCGTGAAAAGGGGAAAAAACTTTTTTGTTTTTTCCTTATTGCGAGTTATGACTCATTCCCCCGGTTTTCGGACATTCTCTTCTGGATTCTTTTCGGCAAGTAGGCGCGGCAGAAAAAAAAGGGAGAGACTTCGACCAGATGTGCGATCACGTGACTCTGGGTTCAAAGATCTTATCTCTCCTGGCGTGCGCCTATAAGTAGAGAATGGGGATTTTTCGCCGTATTAGCTATTTGTCATTGATCACTTCGCAACTTTTTTTTTTCCGCTGTGAAAAATTTTCGTTTCATTTATTGATGCACGTGTAAATTTTTCGTTTCGTTTATTAAAATATTTTTTTTATTTATGTACGCAAGAGAATTTCACTATGAAATTTCTCGATATAAATAGTGATATTATACAATTAGAAGAAGGTGTCCGGAATGAATTTAGGTGGAATTGGATTGAACAGAGAGATGGTAATGGGGTACCATCGGCACATGGTGCAAGAAAATAAATGTTGATGGACAAGCATATTGTGTTTTTTGTAACTCACTTCTGAAGTATGGTGGGGAAGGATTCAAGGCTTTCACAAATCATTCTAAAACTGTGACGCACATAAAATATTCAAAGTGCATTAGACATTCAATGACTTTAAGTAATTATGCTAATTCAAAAAATACTGATGACTTACTGGAGACTGATGCTCGGCCATTGGATATAGTGACAAGAAAAGCACGCCAAGAAGTATTAATAACTTCGTTTATCGCCGAGAATTCTCTTTCTTTCAATGTAGCTCCCAATTTAATTGAACTCTGCAGACAGTTGAGCCGCGATCAGACGGCACTAAAATCGTTGGAAATGTCCAGGACTACTGCATGTTATAAGATGAAATATGGGCTCACAAAAACTATTAAGGAAAATATCATTAAAACTTTAAAGAAGGCTCCATTTTCTCTAAATTTGGATGAAAGTACTAGCAATGCTCAAGAAAGTATACTGACAATATTGGTGCAGTTTTATGGCAACAATCTAAATGAAGTTGTAGTTCATCATTTTGCATCTCTAAAGATGGAATCTTGCAATTCAGAAGCTGTTTTTAAAGTAGTTGTTAATACTATTGAAGATAATAATATTCCATGGGTAAACTTAATTAGTGTATTAATGGACTCATGTGGAAAAAAGAAAAAAAAAAGGTTGTTGAAACCAGACTACGATCAAACAAAGCACCCCACTTATTAGATATTGATAGTGACACATGTCACACAGCTAATAACTGTGCAAAAAAATTTGCTTCATGTTTTGATAGATACTTAGAAGATTTGTTTGACATCTATTTTGATATGAAAAGTTGCGGTAAAAGAGAATTTTTTCAAAATCTGTGAATCCCTTGCAATTAAAAAACTTAAGCCCTTGAAGAGACCAGACCATAGGTGGGTGTACATTTTATGTGTTTTAGAAAGAATCAAAAATCTGTGGGATGCTCTTATTGCATTTTATTTTCACTACTTGGATAAAACTGATAAAGGCTATTATTTTTCTTATTTTGAAACTGTATACAATAAAAGAAATATTTCTGCAGCTCAGAAAAAATTGTTGAAGGGGTGTATTCTTGCTTGCATTCCCACCAACTCACAAAGGATGCTTTAGCTCGGAAAAAAAGAATACTTAATGGGTTATTTGTTATGCTAAACAAAACTTTACCACATATGGCATTATATTCAGCAGTATTACCAGAGTTCAACACATATATTAAATTATTTGAAACAAAAAAAACAATGCTTCATTTAATACATTCCAGTATTTATAAATTGATGGCAAAATTTATCTCTTTTTTTATGAAGCCAGAAAATATAGAGTGCACATCTTATAATGATTTATTAAAGGTTGATGTCACAAATCCAGAATTCCATGTACCTAGCAAAGTAATATTTACTGCTGCAGAAGCTTCCACTCTCCTGAAGAAATTATCAAAAAATCATTCAATAGCAAAAGAATTCCAATATTCTCTGATAAAAACTTATACTAATACAGCACAGCATATGAAACAGAAATTACCCACTTAAAAATTCATACCTAATTAGTTTTACAGTATTAGATCCAGAGCTAAAAGGTAAAACCAGTACAATATTAGCTTTTGAAAAATTTTCATCTTTTATGTCCCATATTTTTAGTGATAATGAAAAGTCAAAAGTAGAAGCTGAAATAAGGTTATACCAGAGTGATATTGATATCACCAAAGAAATGCTCTACACATCTGATAAAAGTGGAAATCAAGTCAAGTGTACAATTGATAAATATTGGTCTAAAGTTTTTAATTTAAAAGATGATTTCACAAATGATTATAAGTATCCTACATTGGCTAAATTGGTCAAAGCCTGCCTTAGCTGCTTCCATGGCCCATTAGTAGAAAGTGCATTCAACTTATGGATACACTTGTCACTGACTATAGAACCTCTCTTAAGATCGATTCCCTAGATGCAGAGCAGACTATTAAATATGATTTAATGGCTTCAAAAGAAACCTCATGTGAAAAATATTGCTCAGAAAATCCAATGACTGATCCAATTCACAAAGATCTCTTAATGAATATGAACAGAAGTTGGAAATCATATCAAGAGGACTTAAAAACATGTATTTCAGATGAGTTACCTATAAAAGTCTGTGAAAAACCTTCTACATTAGCAGAAAAGCAAACTGCTTCTACCTCTGCATGTGCAGTTCTCGAGGAAATTTCTTCAACTGTAAATGAGGAAAATAAAAGTCAACCTTCCTGCAATTATGAAGTTCACCACAAAAGAAAGACAAGCCCACAAACATCAGAAAAAAAAAAGCAGAAGAAATTAGATAATTTTTTTAAAAGAATTAATTCAGGGGATTTAAAATATTTACATAAAATGTAGTAGTTTATATGTTTGAAAATTTATGGTTATTAATTTTGCAAAAAAAAGTAATTCATTGAACTTTTATAATTAGGTCATTCAATACTTCATAATTGTCATTTTTCATTTCTCTCCCCCCCCCCTTCTCGAAACTCCAAAATGTCGGTAGTAAGTCCGTAAAAGTTTCAGGGGATTTTTTAGGGTCCCACAAACACCCCTGGATAATGCTATCTTGTCTTGTTATCGACAAACGATAAATTTCTTAACAAATAATTGGAAATGAAAATTCAAAGGACTATTAAAATTAATTTTAATCACTTTAAAATAACTGAATGTATTTTTCGCTAATTTTATTTTACACATATTTTTTGCTAATTATGCTATTTTTTTTCTCGTGCACGTAGTATAGAGAAAGTATAGAAATAAATTTTAAAAAAAATGATCTCCAAATTTCGAAGAATCTTCACGTTTTAGACCCCTCTGAGTTCAAAGAAAACATTTTTGGAAAATGTTCACCTGCCTGTCTATCTTTCTGTGATAAAGGTAACTTATAAAAGCTTTTGAGCTAAATGATTGAAATTTATTATTCGATATTTACACCAAATTTCCAGGCTCTTAGCTGGTTTTGCTTAAAATTTCTCTCAAATTTTAGGCAAAACCTGCTCAGAAGTCTGTTCCATCTGTTCCAATATAAGTAAATATGATAATTACAAAAATAAGGGAGCTTGATTTATAAAATTATGCACAAAGATTCAGTACCTATAATGTAGACACATGTCAAATGGTGAACCAACTCTAACTACATGTTCCCTGTCTGTCTAAAATTTCAGAAAGATGTGAACGTGAATAGTTATGATTTAAATATGTCATCTTTAGTATGGGGTTTAGTGCAGTTATTTATCAAAATATTTTAATCATTTGTGAATAATTTGTTTAAAACACAAGTTCGATTTTTGGATACTATTAACTTACGCTGAGAATTAATCGCCAATAACTCTGCTTTTTGGAGATTAATTCAAAGTCAAAGATTAATTCAATTCGTCAAGGTTGTAAGATAGATTTTTTAATTAGATTAAGATAGATTTTTAGTAAGATAGAGTATTTTTCACATGAAAAATATTTAATTCATGCGAAAGGTTAATATTTTTAAACTCTTGTACACCTGTGCCGTGTAAGACGTTATCTGGCACGACAAATTTACGAGATATATATAAGAAAAGTTTAAATTAGACTCCGCTTGTTCTTTTTTTACCGTATTGACTTTTTTTTTACCTTAAATTAGATTTCCACAGCATTAAAAATTTGCTTTTATATTTTCAATCCACAAAATTCAAAATCTCCTTCAAGAATATTGATTCTATAAAACCCCATTAAATCCCCATCGTTAATGTTCTGTTTTATAAAACGCGAAATCTCACAAAAACTCTCTTTTGCATATAAGTTTCAAAAATATTTACTATAGGACACCTGATGAGTTCACAGAAACCATTAAAGTAGAATTCAAACATTTTAGAATAACTAAGCAAAAATTTCATGACATCCAAACTTATTTGTTAGTCCGTTGCTTATTTAACACAAATTTTCCAAGTAGATATACATTAAGTTTTTGAGCCTACTGAAATACTTTTTTGGAAAGATTCTTCCCTCCGCTACTTTTTATGATGTTGAGCTGGTTCAGCAAATCTTTCAATTTCTGCTGTGTAAGAAACTAAATTTAAAGAAATTTCCCATTTCAAAAATTTGAACCTTTCTCGTTGATATCATATAAAATAAATTATATTCGGTCATGCATGGTTATTTAATTGATTATTAAATTCTTTCATTTTCGAAATAAAATTGGAGAGATGTAAGATATTTTTTAAAAAATGGAATTTTGCATTTTAACTTAGATTTGTATAGTGATTGTAGTAAAAAAATAAATAAATTATATGATTTGAATTTTTATTTATAAATTTTTCTAGAAAAAATAGTTTTATTAAAATATTCATAATATAAATATATAATATAAAATAGTATAATACAAAATATTCATTATATAAATATATATATTAAATATTATTAAATTATAAAAATTATTAAAAATATTATTATTAAAAATATTTATTACTATTAAAAATATTTTTTTATTAAAGCATAAAATTTGGATAAGAATATTTCAAGAGCATTTGAAAGTTACGTAGTAAAAAAACAAAAGTAATTAAAGTATAAATATTTCGTAAGGATAAAATATAGATAATATATCTAGGTATGCGTGATAGTTTCGATAAGGTGCCTTTCTTCTACAGGGCTGTTATAATTAAATATCCCCTATAAACAATATCTTACAAACTAAATGGGTAAACGGATTACAGCGAAATTTGATGTACAGACTATACACAAGATAAACTCGCGGAATTTTGAAAAAAAATATATAGTTCTAAATTTTACATAAGAGTTGACTTTTTTCGGAAAAGCAGCAAATTTAACACAATAAAAGAAAACAGAAACAATATTAACATTTATAGATTAATTTCTGATCATTCTCTCTTCAAACCACATTAAGGAATGTTAATCTTCCAGCGAGCGCGGCCGTCATACCTACATGAAAGGTCGCGCGTATTTCCCACATACGCTATAGTAAATTGTATATTTTCAAAAGCGTAACTATTAAATCATATTATAAATAGCTTAGGATTAATAACTGCAATCATTTTAAACATTTTTTACTTAAAATGAAGCAGAAACAATATAAACATAGATTGCAATAACAATATAAAATGACGACAATATAAATGAATAAATGAAGGTTACCTGAATAGAATTAAATATAATATAAATGAAATTGTCGATATTTTGACAGAACAATTTGTATATAAAATATAGAAATACAAAAATACAGAATTTATGTATAAAAAGGAAAAAAAGTAATTGAAAGTTAGAAATAAAAACGAAGAAAATATTTTTATTGTTACTGCATTGCAGCGTTGCGATTTGAGCAAATGTGTTTAGTGGGCTCCAAACATATAAATTTCTGGCAAATCTCATAACTGAACCTCGTGATTATAGTCCGCTTTTCTTTTTGGCAGGGTTTTTTCCTTGATGTCGCAACTTTCACTTCTTCAATACCTAGTTCGGCTTTTATCTTTAGCACCTTTAATTTTAGCTCACCTTTTAGAGATGTAGGTGCTTTTTTCAACATTTTTCTTCGTAAATGCATTGGCCAGCTGACACCAGTCTAAAAAAACGGATTTATTTGTAAAATCATACAAAATCAGTTGTGACAAAAACTTACATGTACGGTCGCGAGTAACTCTAAAATACAAATATCTGATCGGCAGAGACCTATCAACGCCACAAACTTACAACGGCAACTGAAAGTAGGTCAAAGAGAGGGGGACAGATAGCCGAGGACAGGCATTCCCAGTGCCACCAGATCTGAAAGTATAAAACGAAATTCATCTGTTGTGCATCTCTCACATACGCGCGATCATTGGAAGTTTAAAGGAAAAATGACAGTATACTGTTTAGAGGAGGAAAAAAAAACCCCGCTCAGTTTGTAAAAACAAGAACTGATTAGGATAAAATGTCACAAAAGAAGCAGTTTTTGATGTTGTCCAGAATGCTGTAGAGAAAGGTTCTCCATGTGACAACCCTCATTGATTTACGAAATTTCAAGTCGATAGACAGTGTGTTCAATGGCAGATCGTAGCTCATTAGTTGAGATGCTTCGCACATGAAGCTTTATCGAGTTCTTTAAGTCAATCAACGTCGTAACAGTGCACGATACACCAGACTTTTTAAGTGGCACCGCAACCACAAATTGCATGGGCTATAAAACATGACAACTTCTGAAGATTCCCGACATTTATTTTCCCTAAAACAGACAGCTTTTTCCGGTTTTACTTTTAATACGCACAATTCTTGTTCTGGATTGTTAATATTGCTTCTGTATTCCGTTTTGGTCGTTTACGGTGTTAAATTCAATGATTTTCCTGTAAAGGCGCCCTCTGGTGGACATTTTAGAACTAAGAACTTTTTATATAAATTCAGTGAATGCATTTCGTGTATAATCTATATATCAAATTTCATAGTAATCCGTTGAACTCTTTGCGTTGTAGGATACTGCTTATAGGAGAATTTCGATTATAATCACAATGAACGTGTTTTAATTGTATAAGCTCTCTAGGCCTTAATATTAGGTGTTAGTTAAATTTAATCAGCCTACACGAGGTCTATTTTGGAACAGATTTGAATTATAATCGAATGAAAGATGACAGAATTCCTGCTCGTATCTTCCATACCAGACTTCCCCCGAATGCGGAGTTGCTTGACCTTCAGTGTTAGATTTAACGTCCAACTAATCCACTTGCATGGCAGTGTTTTAATGAATTCGAGTTTGAAGCATGGGGTTTTCAGATTGAATTGCCTTAATTATTCGATACCTTATTCATTTCATTACAAGTACACTTCTACTGTATACTTCTTGCTGTTAAACAATGTTCGCAATAGTGTATAACACTGTAGAATGTTGAATAATATGATACTCAATTATTAATTTTTGTCTTTTAAAAACAGATTATTTGGGATTAACATTTAGGTTAATTAGTGAGAGTGATGCCTCTAAAATTATCTCTAGTACTATCTAATTAGCATGGTTCATGTCCGAAGAAGCCTTATATGACATTGACACGCAATAATCTGAAAATATTGTCTTTTATAGTGAATTTAGATTTTTACTGAATCTATCGTGTGATCCTTGGGGAATTATTTGGCGATTTATTTCTGAGATGTGTTAATAATATCCAAAAAATGAATATGTGTTTTCAATGTGTTTTTCTCAATTGACTGAAACACAAAACTTAAATTATATTCTCAAAATCTAATACGAGATTTGAAATATTTGTCATTGCGTTTTGAGTTATCTTGGTCACATGTTTCTGAAATAACAGTCTGATAGACAGTCAACCCGTTATTGGATTTGGGTCAAAATATGTAAGATGTGGGCATTATAATGTTTAACCTAGTGCCGATTTTATCTATCTTGTTCTCTCCGATTTGTAATTCTCGTGTTAACTTATTTTCAAACATTCTAAAAGGTGGACTTCATCTTAAGGAGTTTACTCAAAATGTGATAGAAATCTTCAAATTTGCTTAAAAGACCGTATACTAAATTTCAACGATCTAGCTCATAGCATGTTCTTTGTTACAGTTATACAGATGGAGATTTTCTAAATATGCTTTTTTTGTACTCGGGAGGTTTGAAATATGGAAATTCTACAAATTTTCTTGTTCGGACCTTTAACGATTACTCTACTTTCTTTATATAAAGAACAGGAGGATATAAACATACATAAATTTCAAGTTACCTGAATTATTTTGATTTTTCAGCTCATTTTTTATGAATATTTTTTTAATTTCATGTATTAATTTCAATATGCATGTGCTTATTATGACGGAGTATTGTCAGTCATTGTGAAATTCCTGTTGTTTTAACAACAGCACTATCGTACACATAACATGCATTTTAGAAACCATACCAATAGACATAACATACCTTCTAGAAAGGAATTCTTCCTAAGAGGATCAGCATGGTGTCAATAATTCATAGTCAACAAATATATTAAGATTTTTTTCTTCTGTCTCAAGGGCTCTTTTCAGATTTGATGAATCGATGTAGAAATAAACAAATACACATACAACAAATATATACAACTGAGGAAAGACAGGACGAACGAATATATAGCTATAATAAACAGCAATCCACAATTCGTAATCAGTTATAATAAATGTCAGCATACAAAGCAACCAACATAATTCTGTAAGAGTGGAAATCCTCGGTCGAAATCCTTTTGTCTCTCCAAACGGCTGGATTTTTCCACTGTTTTCTCGCTTTAGATGAATCCAGATGTCAAAACACTACTACACGACTGGTTACTCCTCAAATGTCTCGATCTGCTTCCACAGTAGACACCGGGACTTAGCACAAAACTCAGTTGTAGTTTGGTCTCCATGTATGGAGACCAAACTACTGGCACTGGCATTTCGTCGGACTATACCATTGTTTTCTTCATTTCCTCTCGAAGACTCATTTTCTGTCTTTGACTCCGATTCCGGTTGATGGTTGACTCGGATCGTTTTCTGTCTTCGACCCCGATTCTAGTTTATGGTTGACTCAGATCATTTTCTGTCTTCGACCCCGATTCAAGTTTATGGTCGACTCAGATCATTTTCTGTTTTTCACTCCAAATCTAGTTGATGGTTGACTCAGATTGTTTTCTGTCTTTGAATCCAATTTTAGTTGATGGTTGACTCAGATCATTTTCTGTTTTTCACTCCAAATCTAGTTGATGGTTGACTCAGATTGTTTTCTGTCTTTGAATCCAATTTTAGTTGATGGTTGACTCAGATTGTTTTCCGTTTTCGACTCAGATTCTGGTTGATGGTTGACTCAGATTGTTTTCCGTTTTCGACTCAGATACTGATTGACGGTTGACTCAGATCGTTTTCTGTCTTCGACCCCGATTCTAGTTTATGGTTGACTCAGATCATTTTCTATTTTTCACTCCAAATCTAGTTGATGGTTCACTCAGATTGTTTTCTGTCTTTGAATCCAATTTTAGTTGATGGTTGACTCAGATTGTTTTCTGTCTTCGACTCCGGTTCTGGTTGATGGTGACTCAGATCGTTTTCTGTCTGACTCCGATTCTAGTTAATGGTTGACTCAGATTGTTTTCCGTTTTTGACTCAGATTCTGGTTGATGGTTGACTCAGATTGTTTTCTGTCTTCGACTCCGATTCTGGTTGATGATTGACTCAGATTCTGACTCATTCTAGCTTGAGAATCCTGGCATTTTAAAAGTTTCCGGGGGCGGGCCGAGATTATTTTCGGGCCAATTAGGCGTATTTCAGTTCCTAATGGATGAATCGATAAAATTCTAGAAGTTGCCAGCAATTTCTATTTTGTCGCCAAAGTCGTCACAGTGTCTCTAAATAGTCGAAAAGCTCTGAAATCACTGGCGTGGCACCCGAGCAACGTCCATAAGACTGATCGTTAAAAAGTGCTTTCTAGTGATTGATCTAACCATGCTGGGAAGCATCTTGTTACAAAAACAGGCTTGTAACAATATTGCCTGAATCAATAGTTTTTCAAATTAATGCATTCTTTAAATTGCCTTTTCAATCAAACAATTAATAGGTATTAGCTGATTAGAATTTTTCTTTATATTGATATAATAGTTATTCTATTTTGGATTATAGCATACATAAAATAAATAGGTTGATGATTATATAGTAAAATCATCAGTATAATCGCCAATAAGCCCTTTTCATTAAGATTTAACCTCATATACATCCTAATAAATATGACTGTTATGAAATTGAAATGTGTACTTTTTTTAATAATATCTTAAATAACTGAATAATAATATCTTATTATTTTATTATTATTATTTATTAACACAAGTAATAAACTGGTAAATAAGTATATTTCAGACAAAGTAACGTATTTTTAGCTTTTTTCAATCCATATTTTATAAGCAAATCTGAATTCTCAACGTGTTGTTAGATTGATAATTGTTTTATTAGCAATTTTATATGACATGTTTTAAAAACTACAAAAAAACCATAAAATGATTTTTCCTGTAGTACAAAAAAATATTCGAACCCATATATAGTTTGTTCTAAAAATCTGTAATGTCGAAAATCTAATTTTGTATTAAATTTTAAAATTTTGCAATCTGAGATGATAATATAAATTATTTAATTCATTTTAGTTCTGTTTGAAAACATGGCATTTTAGTTTTTTTATTTAAATTATTATTTTCTACTTTTTATTCTTCTGGACTTGAAGTGTTGCAACCAGTTTTAAACGAACTTCGTGATGAAGTAACGACTTAGCATAATGCCATCTATCGGGAATGGAAGTTTCCACTAAAAAGAAAATTTGCAGAGAATGACAGAATCGTGCATTTTCATTCAATTCTGAGCTGTGTTTCGAGTTTCATATACCTAATTCATTGGGAAGTTAGTTTAAAATCAATCGAAAAATTTGAACCAAATAGAATGGCAAGAAAGCGAGATATTCAAAAAATGCTAACTAAAATAATTCTTTGGACTTGGTTATAATTTCGAATATGTTCAAAATTTGTAAAATAGAACCACGCATATTGAAATTATTTTTAATGAAACCTATTTATTATTTGTCGCATTAGTTCAAATCAGTAATTATATGTATAATACATAGTAGGAAGAAAAGAAGCTCTAAAAATCTAATGTATTTAGATATTGCTTCATTTACAGATGAAACAGTTTCACATAAATTTAAAATTTGTCCTTCTTTGATTATCGTTATTGTCTTTATAGTGAGTTTAAATCAGAAATTAATTTCGGTTTATAAATTTTACTTATTTACATGAATCAAAATGAGAAAAGTTTGCAAGGCCTTTATTTGGTAATTTAATCATGCCCCAGTTGCTGATTTTAATTAAAACCACACATAATTACTGCAAGTAAACAAGTCTCATTTATACTGATTAATTTTTAAAAGATTTGCTGATACACTAAAACATTTGAATAGATTCTTTGAATTAGAGAACAGTATATCGGTTTAATGGAAAATATAAGAGGATTAACAAACATTTCAAAAGATTGAAAGGAGTTTAGATTCTAATTACTTGCATTCATTGTAATTATACAAATGTAAATTTCAATTCTAATAATCTTTTCTAAATTCACTTTCGATAATCATAAAAGTAAACCAGAAGGATACTTAAGATTCTGTTTCAAGTTTGTGATGCATCGTTTTCAATAGTCCTTTTAACATGACCGTGAAAGCATGATAATCGAAATTGTATAGTTGTTGGTTCAAATGACTGCATGAGATTTTGCAGAAATATACAAAAAAAAAAAAAAAAAATGGTCTTTGAAATTGAACTCAAAACTATATAAATTTTACAGAATTGGTTAAAAAATGTTTAAGTTATAAAATTTGTTCGACATTTGAAATTTACGTTTGTCCCATTCTTGAGACAATTGCCTTCCTGATAATCCCGAGTTATCTCAGACCAATGCACCCTGATGATAAGTTCTTGGCTTCGGTGTTTCAGGTTCGAGACCCTATTTCAGCGAAGAACCTTCGTGTAAGCAACTGTGGTCCATATTAAATCCCTTATGGCCAAACGTCTTCCTCTGGTGTGGTTTCGAAGTTTGGAGAGTGAGATGCCATCTCAGATGTCACCGTCGTCAACTGACAGAGACTCAAAATTACGAGGTCCTTCGCAGAATAGCTTTATTGTTGCTTTAAAGTAGGTTTTTAATATAACTAAACTAAACTGAACTAAGCCCGAGTTATCGCGAGCTGTTATATACAGTAATTAAATTATTACAGTAAATTTCTAATTATATACAGTAAATAAATTATTTACTGCATTATCTCTTAAGCGTTTTGTATTATCTCTGTTATCCAGAGAAAACTTGGGCATAGCAAAATTTTTCAGTGGAATCTGTTATATTACATTTTTACTCGGCGCAGAACTTTAAAAGAAAGAAAACATCCAGTTTTGGCTGGCAGATTTTTTTTAAAGTTTGTTGAAGAGTATTTCTTTTCGATTGAAGGATAGAAATGTGTTTTGATGGACTACTGGCTAAGGTTGGTTATAATGAACAAGTAGTATAAAAATAATTTAAATTCAATTCCTACTTAGGCCAAGAAAGAAATGATTTTAGTTACTTTTTATTAAAAAATTAACAAAAAATTATTGATTTTCGCAAGAATCGAATTCTTATTCTTCCCCTTCACGTGAAAAAATAATGAAATCCTTGCATTTTAGCGATTCAGCTACAGCCTGTTTATTTCAATTTTCTTTACAAACAGCTAAAACTCTATTTAAAATATTAAAAACTAATTAAATTTAGTTAATGAATTAATATTTGGAAGGAAAAAATGCAACAGCATCTCCATCCACTATAAGTTGAACAAAATGTATTTGAACGCGCGTGGATGAATAAAAGATATTTTGTTAACAATTAAAAATTGGAAATATATAGGGAGAGTGTGAAATAATAATAGGAATTGAAGACGAGAAAAATATTGGCGATTGCGTGTAAACGAGAAGATGACACAAGCAATTTTTTAAAGCAATAATTAGAAGAAATAGACTTTGAACATAGCTGACAAACAATTTCATTTGTCCCAGATAATTCGGGAAAGTAAGCACATGAAAAAAAAACTAAGCTTTTCACTTTAAAAAAAATTTTAAAGTTTACTTAAAATCCATATTTTGTTTATTTTTGTAGTTCCTTAGATTTAAGAATAAAACAATAAATAATTATATTTTTTTCCAAATTCCCTCCCCCCCCAAAAAAAAACTATTGAAGGAAAGGTTAAGTTTGTCAATAAGAATCAATTTTAAACTGGAAAATTGACCCATGACTTAATTATTTGTAAATCTAATACATACATACATAGCATTGTTATTTATTTTTTAAATTTTTGAATAAATGAGTTTGTTTCACATTTGCAGAATATAAATTACATTGTATATTTATCTCTCCTACTTTACTTTGTAGTTCCTTTGATGTGATATAGGTTCGAAAATTCGTTAAATATTTTCAACTAGCAGTACCGGCACGGAATTGCCCATTGTATAGCATCCGAAAAGAAAAATGAACTTTCAACTTTCTAGCTCCCAACCGATATGACACGGAAATCTTACGCAATATCAAACAAACATAAAATTTATATAGAAATTATCGAAAATTGCTGCAATTTTTTTTATAGAACGAAGCTTTTTGGCATTTAATGTATTCCGGTCAAGGTTGAATTTCCTTCTTTTGGGCATAATAAGACTTGAATCACCGTTTAAATTCAGACTTAAACAAAGAAATGTATCTCATATGCATACCACAGTTCTTGTTATTTGTACATGCGCAGTTTGAGGTTTCCGCACATGCGTGGACTAATTAAAATCACGATTATAAAATTCCCTTTTTTATTTTGATATGTACTGAAACTTTTCCCAAGAAATGGTTTACAAATTGGTATAAATATCTCCAATATCCGTTAATATAGCTCGAGTTTTTGTGGTTCAAATATACAGACGCTTTCGGGCAACTTCATTTTATAGTATGGACAGATGACAGAAGATCTACTAATTTTAAAATTTAAATATGACGTAATCAATAAATTTAATTATTTTTTGATTTAATTTGAATTGCATTACTTTGTAGAGATTCAAAGAAATTTGATATATTACGAGTCGTAATTTTTCTAGTAATATGTTAAAAATTTAGGGTTTTGAAATTAAACATATATTCAATTTTTTCAGTGCACAAATGAAAAGGCGTTTCATAATTTTTTCCATTAAATTTATATCGTTATTAAAATCTTTGGAAGTACAATCATTCTTCTATTTCATATACAGTGAGAGATAAAAGAAAGTAAATGTCCATGATTGATACAGAAAATGCTTTATTTCATATTTACTTATAATATAAATTAGATATTTGCAATTGTTAACTTATTCATGTAGAATGCAACAACTTTTTTATGTTTACTTAAATCAAAATGAAAAAGGAAATAATTCAACTAAATAGTGGAATCGGGCACGAGAATCGTCATAATTTTCACATTGCTGGGGTTCTTGGTGACCCGTAATGACACTATTCCTTTGATTGGCGCTTCAATTTTGGTTGATACTATCTGGTCCAAATTTTATTCAGTGTAATGAGACTGCTGTACAACCTTTGTTGCTGCGCATTCAATTTTTATCCAACGTGGGCATCCATTATATTTTAACATTTATATCCACGTACATTGTGACACTATAAAACTTTTTCGTTTTCTCTACCTCGGTGGTCTGGTGGCTTGTCTGGTACATGGTATTGTTCAAGATCAGTTTTCACGAAAGAACTGCGAAGTAAACTGATCTAGTGCATAAATCTGTTTCATTCAATGTCATTCAAATGTCATTATCTGCTGGTCGGTGTGGATACATTTGTCAGCAGAAGTTCAAAGTTACGATTTTCATTCCAAAATAGCAACAATTTCTTTAAACAAGGCTGTAATATAATTAAAACTAAACGATAACGATAACATGTTGCAATTTAGAATAAATTTTTGTAACTGAATAAATAATTTTTCGAATAAAGCCTGATAATTACTATCCTATTCTTGACTCCTACAAAGTTAGAACTATTTTATCTTTTACATACAATATTCAATATTTCATTTCTCTGGAATTGAGGATTTTAAAATTTTAAAAGAAATAATAATTTTAAAAGTTACCATTCGGAACAATCAATTTGATTTAAATCTTTTTAAAATACCACTTATACAATAATTTTAATTAAATAAGTGGCATATCTGACTTATTTAGTTAAATTATGTGTTAAGATTCATAATGGAACGAGATTTGCCATTTGAAAGTGATATTGTAGTACTTAAATAGCATTTGAGCTAGAAATCAGCCAAATTTCCACGGAGGTTGGTCGAAATCCATTGGCAATTTGCTAGCATTTGTGTTTTGCTTGGACACATAAGAAAAGAATACATTAGCAACTGTTAACTTGTTTATAGATAAGTGATATACGGCAAAAAGCTTATCACTTTTGCAAGTCATTCTTACCCTGAATACATGCTAATCTTGTCTACACCGTTTCAGTTTTAGCATATTTACTGCCTTAGCAAATATAACTATAGTTTGCTAACGTAAAGTCCTTCATGCTTTTACGCATTCGTTAAGATGAGTTTAATTCGACAAAAAAGGTGAGAGAAAAGATAAGAAAGAGCACTTGTTTACATGTAGCAGTTAAGGGTCATTTCGGAAATGTGCACATTGTTCCGCATTTTACCCCTTAATAAGACAGTAGTTGTCTCAGGATGCTTAAACCAACAGTAAACTGGCACGAATTAGCAAAGATGTTTCCGCTTCTTACCCTTACACTCAAACGTCTACACCCTCATTACTCTTAAATGGATAATGTTACTCTCCGAATTCTAATCAAAGAGACACGAGATGAACTGTGACAGTAAAATGTCAGACCTGTCAGATGATTGAAAAACTAACATGAGGAAATCTGTACCATCGTTAGGATAAAAATAACTAAGGAAATATCAAATATTGTAGGTTCAAAGTCCACTTCAGTCAGCCTTTGCTGATCGTGGATGTTTAAATCAATGTACTCCTATAATAATCATCATAAAATATAATCCTCTCCTCCACCTATTAATATAATCGCTCGTTTACATCTGCGGATTTTTATATGCAAGTACTGATATAAGGCTGATAAAACATACAGATGCTGACAGTTTAATACATTTCTTTCACTATATAATATATCTCAATCAGGTCATATGATACAAATTACGCTGTAATGTTGAAAAGATATTTGAATCGTAAAAAAATGTAAAGACATCGTGCAATAGTTCATGTGTTTCATAATAAGAAAAGTTCATAATTGTTAATAAGATTTAAACGGTAATTTATTTGCGATTTTTCTCGTGTGACATAAAATATAACTTTCAATTAATTCTATAGCTAAAACACAGGTTTTAAAAAGTGTAAAAAAATTATTATATTCCTTTTTAAAAGCATTCAAACATGATATTTTATTTAAAAGCATAAGAAAGTAAATTTCTTAAAAAAACTTACTAAAAACATGTATTATGTTCTTTGTTAAAATGAATATAAAATCATATTCATTTTATCCGAATTCGATTGAACTTTCGACTGAAAAAAAAGAACTCTTAATCGTCTGTAAGGCCTTTTTTATTATTCGCAAGCTAAATCATTTACGTAAAAGTTTCGTTGATCTTGGGACAGTTTACCAATTTTTTAACATTGTATTTAAATGATGTCCTAGACATGCTTCAAATGAAACTCGTTTAAACGTTAAAAAGACATCGTTCAGTTATCTAAAACTCATTAGAATGTTTTTCTTAGAAATAATGTCCTACACTAACGTATTGAATCTTATACCTTATCTAATCTATCTGTTTTTCCTGTCAAAGTATTGATTCATGCTGCTGAAAAGTCAAGGAAACAATATTCTTTCATTTCTTTCGTAATATCTCTTGATTTTGCACGAAAAAACTACATTTTTTCTTGTAATTCATTTAATTCATTGTTATTCCCCCAAGCACCTTCACTAAAATTTCAACTCAAGGCGTACTAAAAAAACATCCTAGTTCGGTTTTATTTCACTAGTGTGCGCCATTTACTTTTGAATGTTTTTCAATATTCTTTTCCATTTTATTTCTTTTCGTTCTGAAAATTTTGATTTTCTGAATCGTATTTCCAAGATTCACAAAAATAAAACATACGGAATTATATTATTTCTGTTTCGAATGGAATGTTTTTTTCTTTGTCAATAATTGATGGAACATTTCTTGATGGATTTCAAACAAAAAAATCAGAATCAATCTAATATATTACCTTGTTTTTCTCTATTTCACATATTTTTTTATTCTTGATTACATTCATTTTTTTCATTATTTGCAATTTTAAAGAATCTTTAAGAGATTTTAAAGATTACATCTTTTAGTATTGCTATAAAATATTGATCTGTAAGTGCATGGTACACGAAGATTAGTGCTCTTTATAACTGATAACAACACAATATTCCACATGAAAAACATAGAACAAGTAAAAAACTGAGCCAAGGTATAGACGAAAGGTAGTACGTATATAAATTCACAAATCAAGCAAATAGAATTGCGCTCAGATTGCACAACTAGGAATTCACACTACTTTAACACCAAAAAAATCTCGGCCATTTCAGCCTCTTGCTTTTATATACATCTTCCGACAGAGAATGGGATTTTCAAGAAGGAACTTCAGATCTCTGTTTCTGGTAGAAATAATGTCGAAATCTATCAATATTCATTTGAATACTTGTAAATATATTTTCCTTACTATGGGACTAAATTTGTCGAAAGCAGTTGTATAAATTTTTAATAGTATTAAAAATTTGAAATATCAATTTATTACCCACAAAACAATTGAGGAGAAATAGTCAGGGAAAGTTGGTTATACTTTATCTCCTACAAGATTTATTTATTAGATGCATTAGTTTGTTTGAATAGTTTTCTGTAATCATTTAGCAGTTCTGATAATCTTTTAGTTGTCATCATAGGCACATGAGAAATAATGATAAACATAGTTTTCGATTCATTCATTAGTTGTCAAAAGTAAGAAATTCATTAGATCTGCCTCACAAATTGTAGTTCTTGAAAATCACAAGATTTCCTTTGCTCTTATTTTTTATTTGCATATTTTAAGTTAAATATTTCTGAAATTTCTTGATTAATAATACGTTCTGAACAGTGAGTGATATACAGCGTAGTTTGGTAATAGTAAGGAAATTGTTTCTTTAACTAATTCAATCTCGATTGTCACCATTCCATGGCACGATCCTTCATCTTTAGGAAGTAGCCGGTCCCAAACTATTTCTGTATCCTCTCGAGTGGCGAGAATCAACCACTAAACAGGATTAGATTTTAATTTTTGAAAGTTTTTGTAAAAAAAAAAAATCAAGGAAAGAATGAAATTAAATAAAGAAGCATTTAAAGACATAAAATGTATCTTAAATTTATATAAATGCAAACATAAAAATCTGTGCAACTTCCGAAAAAATTAATTTAGAAAACATTATTCAAAGGGGGTTTATAAGGAAAATAGTCCAAACATTAATAATATCAAATTTAAAAAAATCAGAATTTCTGAGAAAAAATTGAATTTTTAATTTTTTTCATATACTTTAAATGAAAAATGTAACTATTAAAAAACAGATTATTCTATCAAAATAAAGAATTTAGGAACTTCTTTGTAGTATTATAATTGGAAGAAAGTTATAAGTTAATATACAAACTTTTAATTCCATTTTATTTTCAACATAATGGCAGTGGAATAATATTTTTTAATTTAATTTAAATACTAATTAACTTTCAATTTTTACCTTAATTAAACTTATATTAACTTCCTTTTAAAGTGTTTTCTACTTTTCAAAGCTAATTCCAAATTTTGCTATAATGGAAATTTTTTGAATGAAAGGACTAAAATCTTTAATTCTTACAATATTCTTTAAAAGATGTTTAATATTCCACATCCTAAATTGGCACTTGTCAAAGAAATACCTATTAAAATTTGAAAGTAAAATCACTGAAAAAGAAATTTTGTAAAGAAACTTTCAAATTTTTTTTCTTTTTTCAATTTTGTTTGAACTTTTAAAGTTTCTTCTTCTATGCCTCACGCATCTTCGCATGACAACTAGATAAATTAAAATTTAATATTTTTATATATGCTTATATATATATATCATCTATATTTACTATCGTTTTTTTTGTTGTTTGCTGTTTCTTTTCACTTTTGGTGGTGGTGGGTCTAATGCCACTTGGGCATACCAAGCCTGAATGAACGGAGCTCTTTCGAATTAAGACAGAGGTGTGCGCCTTTTGTTGTTAACAAGCACAGTTAAGATGAAAGTGCGACTTTGCTCAAACACTCACGATGCAAGCTTTTTAGGGGGCGTTCGAACTCATTCATACATCTGCAAGTCAGAATTTAGATCCAAATCACAGACCGACACATCCCTGATTTGGTACATCAAAAGGTATAATGTGTAAGGGGAGCTTGGCGGACTTTGCAGTTACGACCTATTTAACGTGCCATAGCTGCAATTAGCCAACATGGCGGTCTTTGGCCGAGACGACTACGAACTCGCGTCCTTTCGGTTGCGAGACTGATGCTCTACCAACCAGACTACTGTGAGCCCTTTTGACTTTCAATTTGAATATGTTTTTGTATGAATTTTATCCTTTATAAACTTTTTTCCGTCATTAACTGAGTATTGACTTTTGTTATTATGCTTTGCATTGTACTAATAAGCGCAAACACACAAAGTAAAAATGAATATATATATATATATATATATATATATATAAGAAACAAAGAGAGAGAGGGGGGAGGCCATTTTGGCCTGGTGTTAAAGTCTTGGCTGCGGAGCCAGAGAGTTGCAGGCTCGAAGAACCACCGTGTAAGCTGGTGTGATACACGTTAAATTCCGTCGGGGCCAAAAGGTTGGTGTGGCATAGTGTGGAAGTTTGGAGAGGTGCCTGCCAGATCAGGTGTCGTCCTCGTCATCTCATCCTCCTCATCAGCGGTTCAAATTTATGAGATCCGTCCTAAAAGATAACTAATGTTGCTTCAAAACGGGAAGTTAATATAACTAAAGTTATATATATATATATATATATATATATATATAGATATAGATATAGGTATATATATAGTCGATTCCGGTTAATCGGACGACATCGGGACGAGATCATTTTGTCCTAATAACTGGCTGGTCCGATTACACGAACATGCCCTATGATACAAGACGAGACGTGCTATACGTAACATATTAAAATGTCATTATGACTTTTACTGTGTGGCACACACGTATGGCGAACATACAAACAATAATTACTGTTGCTTATGAACTTTATTCATTGAAAAATAAATTTACAAACAAGTTCTTCGAAACGATCTACACGATACTCAGCATGCGAGCACAATAAAAAAAAGTTCTTATCAAATTCCAGTCAACGTTTGAAGAACTTATCCAGTGTGACCTGACGCGTTCTTTCACGGACTGCACTTGAACAGAATCACTACAAACATCTAACGCAGCAATGGGACTGCCTGAAATGAATGGGATTGTCTCCTGCATGAAATAGCGATGCAAAGTTTCATTGCATTTCCTGGCACCCTGTGTTGTCACTTGCATCAACTCATTAGGGGCGTTATCATCACTTTCCTGGTCTTCTGATGCTGTAGTGTGTTTTGCTGTAATTCGAGTAACAATTTCAGCGTCGTAATCTTCATTTTCATCGTAGCATTGAAGCTCCTTGTCGATGGATAGAAATTCATCGTAATTTTCGACTTATTGGAGTTCCACATTTCCCTCACCATTTTCACTTTCAATCAGCATGTCCACATCCACCTCCAGGACCAAATGCTTAAAGCCACAGTGAGAAATACAATTCTGAATTGTCTCTCTGCTTATATTTTGACAGCCATTGGCCAAAAATGTAACTGCTTGTAAGATGTTGACCTTTGCACTGACTTCTCTGGCTGTTGATGATGATGAGGTCAGCAAACTTTCTTCAATTGCTTCAATGACATAATTAACCAACCTTTCACGATAAAAGGCCTTCAAATTTTTTATGATGCCCATGTCCATTGGCTGTACCAAAGCTGTGGTCCTGGGAGGTAGAAATTCCAGGTGGATGTTTTTTCCAGGCATTTTGGCAGGGGAGACAAGACACGCACAGTTCACAGACTAAAGTGTTCCAAAGTAATTAGTTTACGTGGGATTTCAATACCCCGAAAAGTGGAGAAGCAGTAGTTCCCCACTGGCGACTACCGAGCTGCCCGTTCTAAGAAACAAAGTGCTTGCTCACCTCCCACTGGTTCTTTTTCCTTTCGGACTTCCTGCTGTTCACAGGCGACTTGTGGCTTCTTTTTCATCTTCTCTGCTACGTTCTTTTGTCCGTTTAAACGGAATTTTGATTCAAATAAGAGAATAATATTACGCTTTTGTACATAGGATTTGTTTCGGTTCTTTAAGATTCGGTCCAAATAAGTGGCTCGTCCGATTATCCGGTGGTCCAATTAAAGGGATTCGACTATATATATACAGTGATGGAAAAAAATTCCAACACTAGGAAGGAGATGTGCTAGATAAACGAAATTTGGTAAGCGTGTTTACAAATCTGAAAGATGACGTCGATTCAAATGTCGAGCTACGCGCGTAAGTGCGGCGCTAGTAGCGACACTATGAATATGCAAATGAGGTTTGCTTTAAATAAGCGCTGTAAGGTTCGTGATCGTTATTTACAGTTGAGATTTGACGTAGTGGGTTAATGTTAGTCAAGGATGCATCTGAGAAGACGAAGAAGTCATTATCAACAGCTCACTGAGTTTGAACGAGGTCGTGTTGTAGGGCTATGAGAAGGTGGGTATTCTTTCCGCGATATTGCTGAAAGACTTGGCAGGAATGTATCCACAGTGCATGAGTATCGGCGGCCGTGGTCAAGGGAAGGTACTGCCTCAAGAAGACCAGGTTCCGGAAGGCCACGTGGTCCTACTGAGAGGGAAGATCTTCGTATTCGGCGTATGGCTGTGGCTAATCGTACTGCATCTGCAGCTGAAATTCGAGCTGCAGTTGGCACCACAGTGACACAACGAACTGCGACAAATCGGTTACTTCAAGGAGAGTTCCGAGCCACACGCCCTGGACAGTGCATTCCACTGACTCCAAACCACTGCCGTTTGCGACGTGAGTGGTGTCAAGCTAGAGCTCAATGTAGGACGGAGTGGAGATCTGTTGTGTTTTCTGATGAAAACAGGTTCTGCCTTGGTCACAGTGATAGTCGTTTGCTGGTTAGAAGGAGGCCAGGCGAACGCCTTCTAATGACCTATCAGCGGCCTAGACACACAGGGCCTACTCCTGGAGTTATGGTTTGGGGAGCAATTTCGTATGATAGCAGGAGCACTCTCGTGGTTATCCCACGCACCCTGACTGCATATTTGTACGTCAGTCTAGTGATACAGCCTATTGTGCTGCCATTCCTGAACAGCATTCAAGGGGGTGTTTACCAACAGGATAACGCTCGCCCTCATACCGCTGTTGTAACCCGACATGGATGAAAGCCCATGTAGGTTATGAGGGGAATGAAGCGGCGGATAAGCTAGCCAAAACAGCTGCTAGCGCTAATCAAGATCATAATACAATGAAGCTACCAAAATGTCATCTGAAGAACATCCTACAAACCGAGATGATGTCAAGATGGCAAAAGGAGTGTTAAGAAGGTGAAACAGGCCGATCCACATTCAATATAATACCGAAAGTTTCTCTTCATGTGACCAGCATGAGCAGAGCGGATGTCCTTTTCTTCACTGGACATGGTCCATTCGCAACATACCTGCACAGATTCCATCTGGCCATCACTCCTTGCTGTAGCTGTGGGGAAATAGGATCCCCAATTCACTATGCCACCGAATGCTTA
The DNA here is from genome assembly GCA_026543055.1 of Argiope trifasciata. Classification (NCBI taxonomy): domain Eukaryota; kingdom Metazoa; phylum Arthropoda; class Arachnida; order Araneae; family Araneidae; genus Argiope; species Argiope trifasciata. The sequence continues at coordinate 133,970 of JAPMOQ010041214.1, forward strand.
CTGACTCACTCATGGCACATGAGAAAGCCAGAGCCGCGTTTTGAGGAAGAAGGGTACAGAAGGGTTGCATTAAACACCCATTCACATAGCAAGATTCACTCCATAATAAACCATACCCATAAATACCAAGACCTCTTCAGGATTATACAATAGCTGAGATCAAACTGAATGCAGTCGTGTAAGATTCGACACCAATGGGATTCTCTCTGGAGATACCCGAATGGTTTGTCGTCTCTATCTTTCTTTATTTTTTATTCTCTTTCTTCCTTTTTTCCCCTTCCATTTTGTGCCCTTCTAACCGGTTAGATAACTTAATGTTATAGGCACCGGGGGCGCAAGATGGCGTTATGTTATGTTGCCTTGGCCTACTAGATCACCAGATCTTTCTCCAAACAAGCACGTATGGTACATCATTGGACGGCAACTCCAGGGTCCTCCACAACCAGCATTAACCGTCCCTGCATTGACCGCCCAAGTGCAACAGGCATGGAACTCCATCCCACAAACTGATATCCGACACCTGTATGACACAATGCATGCACGTTTGCATGCTTGCATTCAAAATTCTGCGGTTACACCGGTTACTAATGTACCAACATTTCACATTTGAAATGGCTCTACCTGTGATCTTGAAACTTTAATCAATTAAATATGTTACCTAGACAAATGTATTCCTAAAATTTCATTACTGTACAATAATTTTTTCTTGGTGTTGGGATTTTTTTCCATCGGTGTATATATATAGTGAGAGAGAGAAACTGATTAAGAAGTCTCTTGTTTGTTTCAAACCGGTTTAATAACTTAAATTAATAAAAACATTTCGCAAGAATTCAAAAAATGAAAATTTGGTAATCAAGATGTAACTTTACTTGGTTAAAAATTGCCAAAAGTGGCAACCTTCAAACAATCCTAGATGCGGGAAATGTATGTTCCAAAAGCTATAAATAGTCATTTGGTAGCCTGCTTATTTTTAGGCTTTAAAATCCTCAAACTAAAACAACGTCATGATCGCACATGACAAAAATATAGTTTTAGTTTGAAAAAATTAGATTAAAGATTTAAAAAAGTTCAATAACAGTTTTAAGAACAGTTTATGGAAAAAAATCCATTATAATCTTTTAACACTTTTCAACGCTATAGTTGGGATTCCTCCTCTTTCTGATACTTCCGATTACTAATTCTAATATATATCTGAAAAAGTAAGTTCAACCTATAGAAACTAGTAGTAAGAAACTAAGTTTAGCCCTCAGAAACCTGTAAGAAAACCTGTTTCTGTTAGGAATAAATTTTTCCAAGCACATTCCCAATTTCTCTGATCTAATCTGTCTTTTATAAACACTTGGAAATATTTCATTTGAAACAAGTACAAAAACAATCTTAATATAAATAAACTTTTTTTAAGAAACATATTCTGCTTTTTATCTTTTTGGAGATTGATACCGTTACATAAAAGGAATTGCAAAACAGAGTGAATGCTAATTCAAATATCTTTTTTTTAAAAAAAGAATTAGATGAAAGAAGATTTTGAAATGAAATGCATCAAACAGAATGTTTGAAGAAATCTTAAGATTATTATTTTTTTTTCATTCTTTACAGCGAATAGACGTACATAATAAGTTAAAAAAAGAAAAGCAAACAATATTTCTTGAAAAACTTTTTCCAAAGCTATTTAAATAACTTATTACGTGTTTCTCGCCCTTTTTTTATAAATCATAAGCTAAAAGCTTCGATGTGAAAATGTAAAATCTAACTGCATTTGCATCTTATTTCTGCTGATATTGCATGATATTTTATAATCTTTTTCTACTGACATTAATCTGCTTTGACTTGACATATTTATTCGGATTTTGAAAAAGTTCCGGGTGATTTTTTTTTGTTTTTGAGAAAATTAATACTTTATTATGAAAATTCCTTTAAAAAAATTACTGAAAGAATTGTACATCACTAGCTACTACTTTCTCTTTCTTTCTTGCATTATTTGAATAACAAGTCCAAAAAACAACACGTCTTTTGAAGCCAACCAAGAATCATCCCAATTTTTGGCATCTTCATAAGAAGTGCTGTTCAGCCAGGCCATGTGTTATTGACCGAAATATGTTGTAGTAGGAAGGAGAAATGTCCGGTGAATACAATGGGTAGGGTAGGACATCCAAATTAAGCGTTTCCAAGTAGGTTTTTATCGGCTTTGTAACACGTAGCCAAGTGTTGTCATGCTGCAGAAGGGCCTTGTCGTGTCTCTGCTCGTATAACGGCCGTTATTCCTTCAGTGCTAGGCTTAATATCCTCAATTGTAATCTGTAGTTATCTCTCGTGATGGTTTCATTTGGTTTGACCATCTCATAATAAATTATACACAACTGATCTCATCAAATGTAACTTAAGCTTGGAACCATGGATTTCCACTTTTCTAAAGATGTTGATGCACGGTCGGATTTATCCCTTGATTTTTCATCGCGTTACGAGACGATGTAAAAATCCTTTCCTCTTCTGCCGTTGAAGCAGTTGTTCAACGTGAAAAGATGTCGTTCAACGTCTCTCGGTTTCAACTCGGATGACAACCATTAACCTTACTTTTGAATCTTTCCTAATGCTTTTAAACGTTTCGAAACTGTTGAGTGATCAATTTCTTATGATTCTGCTAGATCAGTTAGCGTTTCACATGTCTTCATGAAGTAATTTTTCCAATTGCACCTCTTCAAACTTCTTCGGTGCGCCAGAGTTCTTTCAGAGTCGGAGAGAGAGAGAGTGCGCCGTTCTTTCTCTTCAAGATCAAAATCATTATTTTTAAAGCATCTAAACCAATCTCTACAAGTTGTTTCAGAAAAAGCAAGGTCGACGTAACCCTTAGCAAGAATTCTGTGAACTTCAACTGCACAGTTTTTACTCTCTCTTTTACTCTTTTCTTTTGGCACGGAATTTGCCATATCTAATCGAATGAAAAATAAAGTTGTTTGCATTTCCACGAAATAAAAAAGTACTTAATTTTAAGCTTGTAATAGTCATTGGTAATATATAGTGCTTGTAAATAGATGCGTCACTATCATAAATTAAGCCAATCCGTTCCGTTGAGATAATTTGTTTGAAAACAGAGAGAACTTATTCAATATCCCAATATCATTTAGTCAACAGCTTTGGTAAATGTCCACAGCTCAGAAGTATAGAACACTCGGGTAATTTATAACAAGTTAGATCATTTATTGTTCTATTGTACAATTTGTTGTCATATTTCATATTAGAATATGTAATATATTATAAAAATGTAAATAAATAATATATTATATGCAATATTATTTACCAATATATTATTTACAAATCAATATGAAGAAATAAGAGTGGCTAATATACGAAAAAAGAGTATTCAATATTTTTGATAATTATGTGGTTATTATTAATTAGTATGATAGTGATCATAGACTGGCAATTATGATAGCTATTGAGTCATCGATTCAAATTCTCAACAGACTTAAAACTGCATACAGTTAAATATAAAACGACCAAACTTTGACACGAATTTAGTTTTTGTGAGTTTCATGTTCAGTCAGAATGTTTTAATAAAGATCGATAAAAAGAGGTGGAAGTTTGTTTGTAATTTTATAGTACAAGAACCATATTTGGTTACTGCGCCAAGAAAACAGTAAAATGAAAGAAGAATATTAAAGACAATTGAATATAAAAGCTTTGCCATCAACATAAAACTGTGTAAAATATGGTATTGCAAGAATGTATAATGTGATATTACAATATTAACACATGGAAATGAAAACCAAATGTAAAACATTGAGTAACAAAACACAAACACAAAGTAAAAAGGGCTAAATGCAAGTATATAAACTAATGGTTTTTATAAAGCTAAAAATATTTTGGTGAAAATTTGCACTCACCAAATCTATTAAAGTTGTTGGTGATGTATGAAAATAATGTACAAGTTGAGGCTTAAAAAAAGGGCATTCAATTAAAATGTGTTTGGTTCTAAAATCTACAAGCCATTCAGGACACACTGGAGTCCTGTCACCAAAATTGAGATGTCTACGAGCGTATGCTCACAGACATATGCATATACACGAGATCGAGTCAATAAGACATCGATCTCGCGTATAGGAAGAACAAACCAAGCACCAATAATAGGTTTCACGGAGCGTAAATTATTATTAATCTGCAGATACCATGCGTCTTTGCAAGAGGAATTCAGGTCACTACAGTCTGTCCTCTTAACATCACAAAAAGATCAGAAAGTCCTGTCCTCATATAGACCGTCGCAGATTTTCCAACCGAGTATGCTTTTTCATTACCTGAAATGTCTACATGACCGGAATCCAACAAAATAGAATGTTAAAACAACCATTTTTGAATGAGCTCCAAATGATTAAAATGCGGGTAGCGATTGAGAGAATCCGATTACTACAGATAGATAGCATTTCCAAACCATTCATGCTATCGGAATAAATAATGAATTTACGCTGTAGAGACGGCAGTATTTTCTGGAGTATCTAGAAAACATACATCTCAGCAGTAAAAACTGAGCAGCTACTATGCAGACGGTGTCCCAGTGTACCAGAAAGCATAAGGATATCACAACCAACGTGATTAGCTAATTTTAAAAGTTGAATAAAGAAAGGGCTAACAAGCCTTAGACGTTACTATGCCATGTTGTTTCTAATTTAAATGTTTAACAAAGATTTGAATTAAGTTTTAACTTTTGATGTTAATTAAAAATTATGTTGATGGTTTATTTGCAGCAATTTCGGTGTCTACGGTATAAAAAATTCTTTTTGAACCACTTAAAATGAAAATAAAGCTTTATATATACCGATTATATATATATATATATATTCTCGTTCATCAGTTTCTATTATTAGTCACACTCACCCTATATTTATTTAGATGTTCACGTTTTCTATCGTTAATAAAATGCTTTTTATTCATTCAGTCAAGTTCAAATGCACTTTTTCAAAATTGTAGTGGATGGCACTTGGTGTTAATACAGCTTTTTCCAAATATTAATTTATTAATTAAATTTAATTGTATTTTTTAATACTTGGAATAGAGTTTTAGCGGTTTGTAACAAAAATTGAAATCAACAGACAGCTCAATAGGTAAAATGCAAGAATTTCAATATTTTTCAAGTAAAGGTGAAGAATGAGAGCTCGACTCTTTTGAAAATCATAATTTTTTTGATAAATTAATTCATTTTAGTTTTATTCAAGAGAAAAAAATCTTTCATATAGGATATTTATCAGGATATAAATTTAGTTATAATTATCGTCATATTCGTACCGTGTAGATAGCTGAAAAAAAAAAGGCTTTTGCACCTAATATTGTGATTACATCGTACGTATGAATTAGTATGAATATGAATTATGCCACCTAATAATGTGAATATGTAGTATTTATTGTAATTATTCAATAAAATATGACTAAAATAATTTTTTTCTTTCATTACTTAAGTAGAGATTGACTTTAAAAACTTATTTTTTATATTGCTTGTTTATATTTTCAAGTAAAATTTTATATTTAATGAAAGATTCTTAAGTACATTTTATAACAATATTATTTAGTTGTTGAATTTATATTCACGTATAATGAAGCGATATTAATTGCATTTGTGCGCATGTTTTCGATGCTTTATAATTAGTAGCTTTAAAAATTAAATAAATGCAGTTTTTTTTTCTATTAAAAGTGTATGTTGATAAAACCACAAGTTTAACAAAAATTTTCTTTGCATTGAAGGAATCACATTTTAATTTTTTTTCTCCTTTTTCGACTGCAGATATTTTTATTCTTCTTGTAATTATTTAGAATAATCCATACTTCATCAAGGGTCACGTTGTACATGCCCATTTATGTCCTGCTAGACAGTTTATATAAAACCATTCTGTATTTGGCCATAGGCATCACCAAAATCTGGTGAACATTTTTTTTAGCTTTTTAAAAATGTAAACATTGGCCTAAAATGTAAACTTTGCATAAACATTTTAATTGCACGCAATTCACAATATTTTTGCATCATAAAACAGGAATATTTTACTTCGGAAATCGTAAAATCATATCTTTCAAATACACAGATTGTTTTCACGGAAAAATTTAAAATGAGAAATAATTTAAAATTATAAGATAGCATTCCTAATCTCAAATAAGAGGTTGTTTACAGGATTTTTAATTCAAAGCATTTTATTTTCTTCAGAATCTTAGTCGAAATAATTTCAAAAATGTGACAATGCCCAACGTATAGTGGGAAAAGTACGAAATTTATTAATTTTCTGAATCCTTTCATTTTAGTTCAGCTACCTCAGGATACGTATACGGGTTTCTCATTTAAATATCAGAAAAGCATCCCGACTTCTTAAGAAATTTAACCGCAAATGAAGTATCCATTTAACAGAAAACTATTAAGCAAATGTATGTAGAGATTTAATTAGCGACCATTACCATTCCTCATTTAGATTTATTTTATTGTAATAGATGGCATCAGGGATTCTACTGAACAACATAGTTCCAAAGTCTAAGACGCGTGACATCAAGTCTCAGGAAAGCGAACTGTGGGCATTCGCTCGGAAGCCGGAGAGAGAGAGAGAGGATCATATGTTTCGAATCATGTTTATTTAGTACGCAGCGGTGGCACATAGTTTTGTCATGAAACACTTGATTAGGCAATCCTTGGTGTCATCTAAAGGTATCTCTATTGTAAATAGCCTGTCCTGTTCTAATTGTTAATGTCTTTTCTTTATTCTTTGCTGTCAATAAATTTAATGTTTTCATTTAAAAACTTCTCTTTAATCAGTGACCCTAGACACTGATCTAAATGTGGTTGAATGGGCATTCTGCCCCATCCAATGCAATCTATGCAAAATGCAAACTTTTTCTTTATATTTTTATTCTTAATTGCAGGTATCATTTCGGTAAAAGTAATAAATTTTTCTTACTATCATAAAAAATTATAAAATCATTTCTTTCAAATTCATAAAAACTATTATTTTTTTTGCTTATTTTAAATTTTAAAGATTCAATGATATTCAATTTTAAGCTCGTTGGCGGAGAAACATTAGATGTTAAGTAGATTTTTTTTTTCATTTGAATTACATTTATCTTAATTCATTCGAATGCAGGAAAATTGTTCTGATTTTTATTGTTATTATTATATACCAGATGAAACTTTTATTCTTAATTTTTATTTTCTTGGCATATGCTTGTAAATTTATACGAAATGCAAGAAAGGATAAACGTTATTATTAATTTTAAGAGATTTATCTTGAAAAAATTAGTTTTAATGGTGTATTAAAAAATCAAGACTTCCGACGAATATCTAGATTTTATCAGGAAATATCGCAGTTATTTTTCTTAAAAAAATAAATGCAAAATAAATTAGATTTTGTTTGCTTCTAGTATTCAAAGTTGTTCAGACTGAGTTTTTATAAAATAAATTTCATGCTTAATCTCACGACGTTTATTGAATTCCAAAGATAAATTTTTTGAAACTTAACTCTTTTTAAAAATGATTTTTGCTGAATTTTTTGTTGAAATAATAAACTAATTCCTTAAGCTTTGGAAAGTAAAAAATGATTCATTTCAGTATTTAAATTTGTCTCAGAATACATAAAAATACAAAATAAAAGTTTTTTTTAGAAAATATATCTGCTGGATGAAATATTCTGAATATTTTTGATTCTGGAATATATCAGCTTCTTTTGAAAACGTAGAAATAAATTTATTGCTCAAGTTTTTTATTTCAAGTTGTTTCCAAACTAATAGGCTGAAATAAAAGATAACGACATAATGTTTTTAAAACTGAATTAGTATTCTGAAAATACATGTTTTCCATACAAAGGTATATATTTTTTGCATCAATTTGTTTGATAAGTTTTAGATTTTTTTAACAAATATATATGTTACCAATATATTTACTTATCGTGGTTAAAAAGTATTTGTTTCAAGATTAATATTTTGTTTCTATAAACATTTTTAGAATTTCTTCTGACCTTTTAACTTCCTGTTATTACAAAAAAATTTTTTGTATCAACTTGTTTGATAAGTTTTAGATTTTTTTAACAAATATATATGTTACCAATATATTTAACTATCGTGGTTAAAAAAATATTTGTTTTAAGATTAATATTTTGTTTCGATAAAAAGTTTTAGGATTTTTTCTCACCTTTTAACTTCTTGTTATTAAAAAATCTTTATAGTAAATCATCTTTGCACAGATAGATATGAAAAACCCAATTGATAAATTAAAATAATTATAGGAGGAATTTCAATTTTTTGGCCTGTAATAAATTCCGAAACTGCGAGACAAATGGCAAGATTTTATTGAGAATTCTGTTTGATAATTAGTCACCAAGTGTTGCAAAACTCTAGAAGAAAATTTCTTTAGCATATCAATAATTGTGTTTTAGAGTCTGTGAAGCAAAATTGCATTTTTTAAAAATTCTTTAATTAATTTGAATTTTCTTCTTCATTATTTTATATTTTACGTAACAAGAAGTTAGTGGCAAGTTTACTTGGTGTCTAGTCGCTAAGTTTCAATATAATTTGGATGGTAATAATTATGAAATATCGATGTATGTGTTTTGAAAGTTTCAAAGTATTGTTATTATTATTGTTATTTTAAAGGGAAGTCAAGCCTTAATGCTCGTCATTATATTCATCAGCATATTTCTATGCTTAATTTTTGCTTTACTCATTTTCAAGTAAAATGTAAAGAGTCTTTCTAAAGAGGCTTGTGAGAGGAAAATTCGAAATATTTGATCAAAAAAAAGTACAACACAACTTAAGATGTTTTCCTTGAAAATACATTTTAACTGTTAACTTTCTTTTAAAATAAGTTATTTCCTATAAGGGCAATTTATTTAGAACGATGTTAATATAAATCTACATAATTGCAAATCTCAAGAAAAAAAATATGTTAATGGATAAAAATAATGTAACATTTATCTGTATAAGGAGAAATAAGAATTTCGGTTTATATTCTCATGTTTATAAATTTACAATTTATTTAAAATCAGAAAATGAAATTCGGTATACTCCTGCCTAAAGAAAGAAGTAATTTGTTAAGTTTTTAAAATTCAGGCGTTTCAATATATAAATAAAAAATAAGCTGGCTTTCATTTGTATATATTCCAAAAATATCGTCTGACAAAATATTTTTATTCATGAAAATTTCATTTAAAATTCATTTTAGTATCATTTTTACATTTTTTTCTCAAATTGTAATATTTTTTTTTAGAATTTAATTTCATTTATTATTAGTAACACTATTTTTGTTATGATAAAATTTAGAGAAAAAAAACTACGTTTTTTTAATACTTTTTTTCTTAGGTTTAAAAGTAAGATTAAAAATTGTTTTATTTAACCCTCTGAAGGAAGAGTTTTATAAATCTGCTTTCATTTTATAGTTAATACAATTTTTAATTGGCATTTACAGAAATTTGCCTTAGACTGCTTTAATTAAACTTTGATTTTTCATTCATATCAACAAAGATGAAATTTTAAATAATTGCGTCCTATATTATTAGAAAAAATAAGCTTGGCGAACAAGCTGGGTGCCAGAAGCGGCTAGCTAAACTGTAAAACTTGTGAAATATTAAATATTGTTAATTTTTTTAGATCTTTGTTAAAATAATGCATTATTATAAATATGAAATATTAGCACGATTTTGAAGAGAGACCAGAGCAGGTAGAATTTAATACCCTTCTTTACCCACAAAATATGCCATGCATTCTCCAGTGGATTCCTGCTCATGTAGGTATCGAGGGAAACGAATGTGTAGATGCCCTTGCAAAGGAAGCACGTGATGAAGAACAGCCTGGAACAGTCACCTGTACAGATGCAAATGCTGCTGCCAGGCGTATGATCTACAATCAACATTTTGGCAAGGCAACAATCCCTGACCTAGACTGCCCAAGAAACCTCTCCTCTATCTCGGCTACGCACTGGACATTTCAAGGGCATGAAGATATCAACAACTGGTATTAAATCCTATCCCAACTGCAAGCACTGTCCTCAATCCCAACTGACTCCAGAACATGTTTTTAACTATATCCGCTCCCTCTTCCTCCTTGGAGCACCACCCATTGAGATCCTCCATGGCCATCGGGCTCCAGAACTGGCAGATCTCGTCACCAAGAATTTTTAAAGAATATAGATTTTATGTGCACTTTGTACCTTTATAGACACGACAACAACAACAACAATATTATAAATATGAAAATAATGGAACTAGAATTTATCTCTATGTCTTCATATTACCAAATTCTTTAATGTAGGAATGAATATTTATACAAAGTGAGGGATGATGTTTTTTCCATAATATATTCTTTTAAATACAAATCTAGGATTCATATAATATTGCCAGAAAATGACGTGTATCTATAGAAGATGGATTATGCTGTATTTATTGAGATAGATTACTACACTGGTCAAATAAGGAAATTATAAATGATAACTAAAAAAGAAATCGGACAAAAAATTCAAACAGAAAAATGTGCACTATATCATGGTAAAAGCAAAGAGAAAGTTAATGGAGTTGTAATATTGGCTTCATTATTTGCAATTAAAATTAATAACGTCCCATGATATTAAAAAAAAGTAATTCTAAAATTGAAAAATGCATCATAGTATTCAATGTTAATTAACGGGGCGTATTTTTCAGATTTTTTTAAATCATTATTTTGGTTTACTGTCTTTGCTACATAAATTTTACTTCTACATTGCTTTGAGAAACTGTATGGCCATGCAAGGGTATGTAGTTTTCAATTTAAACGAATTCCTTTTTTATATCATTAAAAGCTAATAATTTTAATCGCAAATGTGCCCGGCAATTATGCAAATAACTCTATGTTTCTCTGTTTTAATTGTTGTTAAATGAATATTTTCTATTCAAATTACGAGTGATCTCTCTTATTATTATTTTTAGTTACTTTTTGCCGCCGCCTTATTTTTCTAGGGTAGATAAATTATATTCCAACAGTAGCTCGGTTATAAATTGTGATTAATAACTTTTTTAGTGTAAATGTTTTTCACCAGTTTTAGACTTTAAAAGGCCTTTATTATCTGCCTTTCTTCAAAGTTTGCGCAGAGAAAATCAAGCACTGCTAAAAGTGGGCAATATCCTGTTTTAAAAATTGCAGAAAGAGCTCTGTATCTGTAGTTTTTTGTTCTGGATAATGGACTATTCTTTATTTATATTTTTATAATTATTTATATGTTTTTATTTATTTATTTATTATTATTTTTCATTATTATTTTTTATTATTATTTTTTATTTTTCTTATTATTTTTTTTTTGTTTTTCCTTCTATGCTTTTATTTTCTTTCTCTCTTTGCTTTTATTTTTATTTATTTATTTATTTATTGGAGCTGCTTTTAGCTCCTTTTGCATCTTGTACACGTGCATGGGAAAGTTATGTTTGAGTAGCGAGTCTTTTGATATCTATTTAAATTCTACTTTTTTAGTTGTAATTGTAAGCTTTTCACTAATGTAAAGCCACTTTGTGCACACACTTAATCATCATCAGAGTACATCAGAATCAGAATACAACGTATATTTATCCTAATGGGAATACACACTAATTCTTTGGCTATAAAAGATGCCAGAAATTTTAATTTAATGGGTTTAAAGGGACTCTAACGGGCTGGAGTAGACTGGTTGGTAGGATATTGGATTCGCATCCCTTGGGTTGTGAGTTCGAAGACCTTCGTGTGCGGTGGCGGCAAGTGCATGTATAAATCTGTCGTGGTCACAAAGTCCTACATATCGAGAGTAATACCACTCAGGACACTGGTTCAAATGTAATAGTTCTTTGATCCAGGTTTAAATTGTGGTCTGTAAATGGGAGAATGAAATGTATGAATGAAGTCAGCCCCATAAAAAGGGTTGTGAAGCAGAAGTAGCTAACTCGTACTTTTGGCCCTAGATGGCACAACTAAAAAAAGGAAGAGACGCAACTAATTCGGATTAAATCCCAATGACTCTTTAGTCAGCGGGCTTGTCAATGACAAGTGCCATAAGAAACAACAACAGAAAAGGGACTCTACTAATTAATCTGTATACATACAAGTCTCCGTTTTTACATCCTAAAGTTAAAAAATCATTCTTAAATTTTAAAATTTCATTCTATTTCACTGAAACCTCATTTTAATTGCAAATATTTCAAATTTCGCTGATAACAAATAGAATTTTTTCTATGTTTTTATTATTGCATGGTGTATATTCGTATGCTACTTTATGGCCGATTTTTTTTTCTGTTGCTTTTAGAAACATCTCTATTTTTCTGTTAATGAAACTGAAACCTTTCGCATTAATTTTAGCATATTCATAATTCACGCACATACTATTAGAGTTACAGGTTAACTATTATCCTATTGTGTTAATGTCCATGTTAATTATTGTCCTATTGTTATTAACTATAACTATAGTTGCATGTTGTCCTTGGCTACATGGGAGGCCATTTTGAATTTAAAATATTGGATCATTCGGAAAGTAATTTCGTTTTTTCCTGACAAAGGATTTAATTGCATTTTTCGCACCCAATTTCATACTTAAACCGCAAAATCATTTTATGTTTTAAGAGCTGATATAGCAAGGCTTGAGTGTGAAAAAGTGCAGCTGATTCTTCGCAGTAGTTTTTGGATGGTGCCCTTTTAAATATGGAGAGCAATAAACAGCATTTTCGTCATTTTTTTCTTTTTTTCTATATGAAAGGTAAAAATGCTGTCAAGCCAGAAATAAATTAGCCAATATGTGTGGAGAAGATGTGTTAACAATACATCAGTACCAGAACTGATTTGCAAAATTTTTCCTTCAAATAAGGAGGCCAAAAACCACCTCGATCAGTTTTTTTTACAGCAAAGACCAAAACTTTTATGAGCGTGTAATCATGTTACTACCAAAAATATGGCAAACGGTATTAGACCAGAATGGCAATTTTAAAATTTAATAAATAATTTATTCATTAAACGAAAATTTCTTTTCATTTTGACAAAACAATACGAAATGACTTTCCGAACAATCCAATAATTTATCTTTGAGGCAGAGATGTATCAAAATATATTCTAAATCTGAAGATTACTTAGAACTTAAATGGAATTCTAAATTCATAAGCGAAGAAAATTTTCTCCTTTTTATTTTTAAAAAATCAATGAAGATGCAACCAAGTTTTATTTATATCCAAATTAGAAATAAATATTAAGCTTGAAGGAGAAAAAAAAAAGAATTAAATGGAATAGTTAGGAAAAAAAGAACAATTGCTCTTGAAGACTTTACCAGGAATCGCCCTGGATCAGGAATGCAAATTAGAGATTTTTTTTTCTTTAAGGGATCTGACTTTCGTCCAAGTGTTGACACATCGTGACTCGAACATCGAAAAAATTCGAGGTTTTGAAGACAAGAAGTAATATTACTAATGCTATTTTTATCAATGTTTCGGTATTTAATCCCAACCGAGTTTTGTTTTTTAAATTTCTTCCTGGAATGCTTTAAAATCTAGATTTTCCATTTGAAATAGCTGTAGATTCTTAATCATTCATTTAATTTTTTGGAGTAAAGAGCCTTTTTCAGTTTGGATATTAATTCTATACCAATGAGACCACTAACACCAGAAAGGAATTTTTTGTTATGATAGATTATGTCTTAAGTGTTGAAACATATAAACCTTCACTTTATACGTTTTAGAAATTATTAGGAAAAGACGTGCTGTAATTTAATAAAGTTTGCTTAGTTTTTAGACAGTTTGCAATAATCATTCTTCATGCTTCATAAACTCTTTATTTGATACAGTTAGCTGAAAATGTAGAAAATAGTAAACTCATTGGTTTTAAAATTTATTACTGTTTGCTAAAATTTATCAGTCCATTTCTCAACTTCTCAATTTGATTTTTAATGTGTACATCTTTGTCCTGTTTGAAAATCATAAGATTTATTACACTTTTGAAGTAAGTAAAAAACGGAATTATTGCGTTTACCATTTTTATTATCTAATTATATGTTTTGTAATATTTATTACAAGTTTGATGCAAGTAAGGAAAAAACATGGCATCACCAATTTTTTCCATTTTTTTCACCACTTAATCACATATTTAACCTTTAAGTATCTAGCAAGCAAAAAAGGAATTAAAATATACTAAGATTTTACCGTATTTTTATAATATTTTCATAATTTATACAATTATTACTTTTGCTTAATGCAATAAATAATTTGTTTCTAAAAATCAAAGGATTAATCTTTTATTTAAAAGAAAAATGAAATTATCGTTTCATTCTTCTTATCTCTTTGCTAATCATGTATTATTTCCGATTTATGTTCGTCTATTTATACAACGAAGAAATATTATAACATGCTGCATAAATATTATCATGTTATCACGTGTAATCACATCTTGTTTTGATAATTTCCTTTAGCAAATGATAAATCTTTTATTTCACCTGCTATTACAATTTTGCAAAATATTCAGGTATATTTATGTATTCCGGATTGTGTTAGGTGGATTATAAGATCTTGCATCAGCTGTTAATTTTTATGAAAATTCTATCACTTAATCTAAGAAATAAAGTGTGAATAATTAATATGTATTATTATCTGTTTGTTTTTTTCATTTGATATATTAATATTAATTATATTTGATAATTCTTTGTTGAATTTAAAGCTATCAAGAAACACATTGAATCCCAGAAGATTTTGTTTATTTTTAGGAAAATAATTTCACTAATTGAACAAGATGGATTAAGTAATCCCTCTAATCTAATACTATAATACGAGGAATATTTGCCATGTCGAAAATCGCCCCAGAATTAATAAACTCAGGTAAACTTGGAGGTCTGGGGTTTTTGGCCACGAGGAATCGATTGGCGCCGGTTTTGAAGCGCTACGGTCGAGCAGTTCGGAGTTACAGATAGGATATTTTCAAACTTTATTAGTTCTCCATAATGGCTACTTAAATTTTCAAGCGGTAATGTGCTGCCATCTATAGCCAATATGGCGAACTAATAAAGTTTTATGTTTATGCTGTTATAGGTTTATAATATGTTTCTTATGTATGTAAATATGTTTGGTTTTTCTAAATAAATTTGTCAAAAATATTGAACTTCAACACACTTCAATCTTTACCTTTACTTTACCTTTGTATAGAATAGTTCCCTTTCCAAACTCTAACTTTGTTTAGAATAGTTTACAATGGTGCACTTTAACCGGTTATCTTTTCACCAATGGTTTCACAAATTTTCTTATGGCATGTATTGTTTTGATAAATCACAATTGAAAATTTAAATCTTCGAGTTAGCGTTGATACCTGTTTTCTCCGAGCGGAGCTCGGTCACCGGCTGGTTCTTTTATAAAAATAACTTATCATTTACTTGTTTACGTTAAGAATTAATAGTTAATACGTTCAAGAAATAAGAGCTTGGAATTCAAATTCAAATTAATTCTGACATGAATTTGTAGTCAATGCTTTTCCATTCTATCTAAAGATAGCATAAACATTTTGATTCTAATTGCTCTAAATACCTTATTTCAATTCTAAGAGTTTATGCAAATTATTTTTTGCTGTTGTAAGATAATATAAATTTATTTTTCGATTGAATTAAACTAGAAGAATTAATGATTTTTTAATGAATTATTTTGTGTAAGCAATGTACAAAAATATTTAAATTGCTTAATCTTTTTATAGTCTTACCCCTGAAATGCACATGGATGAAAGTTCGTTCTAAAGAGCATTGATTAAATGCACTTTTGTATAATTCATATAGCATATGTAGTTCATGAAAAATTTATTCCCTTGCATTATTTTATTCATAACATTATTTATTAATTTAAATTCCAATACCACAGTGCATGGATTAAATATATACTGATTTCGTCTTGTTCAAATAATGCAGATAAAAAAATTTGACGTGTCTCTTATTGACTTAAATTCTAATCTTAAAGATCAAACACATATATTGAATGCACACTTATTTGATCCGTTTGAAAAATTTAAACATTTCACCTAAATAACTTTTATTTCCTTCAAATAGTTTTTGTATTGCAAAAAGAAAAGCAGTTTTATTGTATGATTAAAATTAAATTAATGACCAAATAAACCTCATGGAAAGCTGAATGGAGAAGGTTGGATTCTTTACATCTGAGTTACTATATGATAAAATAGCTTCTTCGTGTTAAAAACCGCCACAATTATGAACTTCAGATCCTTAACAAAGATATTGCAATTACTAAAACACTTTAAAAATAACTGAAAATACTAAAAAGAAAATACTAAATATGAAATCTACGATCAAAAAGTTATCATGTGATGTCATTATTTATCTTAATTCATTGAAGTTATTAAGCACTTTAAAACGGTTTTTGAAACATCTGTGAGACTTCTCTGTCCCTCTTTATATATATATATATATATATATATATATATATATATATATATA
>JAPMOQ010041214.1:150477-178116 GCA_026543055.1 Argiope trifasciata
GTGACAAAAGTCATGGGATAGCAATATGCAAATATACAGATGGCAGTAGTATCGCAGCGAAAAAGTATAAATGCGCAGTTCGTTTTCCAGAGCTTTCATTTGTGTTCAAGTTATTCATGTGAATAGGTTTTTCGTGATTTATGGCGGCACAACGAGAATTATCAGACTTTGAACGTGGAATGTTAGTTGTAGCTAGACGCATGGGTCATTCCATTGCGGATATCGTTAGTGAATTCACCATTTCGAGATCCACAGTATCAAGAGTGTGCCGAGAGTATGAAATTTCAGGCATCACATCCCATCATGGACAGCGCAGTGGGCGACCACCTGATATTAACTACCGAGACCACCGAAGTCTGTGTAGAATGGTCAATGTTAATAGACACGCAACACTTCGTCAAATAACTGCAGGAATCAATGTGGGACGTACGAGGGGCGTGTCCGATAGGACTGAGCGGCGAAATTTGTCTTCCTTGGGCTATGACAGCAGAAGACCAACTCGAGTGCCTTTACTGACAGCACGACATCACCTGCATCAACTCTCCTGGGATCGTGAGAATATCGGCTGGTCCCTAGACCAGTGAAAAACCGTGGCGTGGTCAGATGAGTCACGATTTCAGTTATTACGAGCTGATGGTAGAGTTCGAATGTGGCGCAGACCCCACGAAGCCATGGACCCAAACTGTCAGCAAGGCACTGTTCAAGCTGGTGGTGGCTACATAATGGTGTGGGTTGTTTTTACATGGCATGGACTCGGTCCTCTGAGACAACTGAACCGGTCATTGACTGGAAATGGTTATGTTCAGCTACTTGCAGATCACTTGCAGCCATTCATGGACTTCACGTACCCACACAACGATGAGATTTTTATGGATGACAATGCGCCACGTCACCGGGCCAGAACTGTTCGTGATTGGTTTGAAGAACATTCCGGACAATTCCAGTGCATGATCTGGCCACCTAGATCGCCCGATATGAATCCCATCGAGCATTTATGGGAAATCATCGGAAGGTCCGTTCGTGCCCAAACTCCTGCACCATCCACACTTTCACAATTATGGGTGTCTATACAGACAGCATGGACTTCCAACGACTTGTGGACTCCATGACACGTCGAGTTGTTGCACTTCGCCGGGCAAAAGGAGGACCGACACGATATTAACAGTCATCCCATGACTTTTGTCACTTCAGTGTATATATATATATATATATATATATATATATATATATATATATTACACCAATAAATTCTTAAACACATTAATTTATACAGAATTTTCATGAAAACCATATTTTCTAAACACAACTGCTATTTTCTAATTTCTGAGATCATATAACTGTTTCAAAATGGATTAATCTCAAAACAGGATTCAAATCTTCCATGTGTTGCACTTTAGAATGAATGAAGTGGTATTTCCCCATCCAGGGAAAGAGAAAATACTTTTATCAAAACTGTTTTATTAAACAAGAGTTTTTCAAGATCAACCTTTTCAAAACGCATCCACTGGATGAAATCATACGTAATAATAAAGCAATACTGCTAAGAAGAGGCCAACCGTTTAAAAACGCACCAGTTTTTAATGAAGCATGGATAAAAAAAAATGCAGTACTGACTGTAGCAGGTAAAAAATATATGCGATTCAAAGATGTTGATGAATATTGCTAATATAATTATGCTTTATTCATTGCCTACGTGATTTCGAGATTCAATTTTTTTTAAAAACCCTAACGAAAACAGGATCATGTTCTCACATGATAATAAAAATTTTGTTTATCTTAACGAGGGACTAATTTGACTATTTGGAGTAGTTTTCCTATTTTCAATATTAAGAAATAGTGAAATGAAAATTTCAACTCTCCCACCCCTCTTCGAGCTATATGAGTCATTTATGAACTCGTCGAAGATTTTTACAATTCTAACAACAAATTCCAAGCCAGTTAAAATTGAAAAAATTTACTCTAGTTATCTTAATCACCACTTTTGAACGAAAGTTGTTTGGTGTCCTATGAATCAAAATCGGTTAAGAACTGAAAAATTATTACGATGTCTTGTCATGAGAATCATTATCATAGGTATTATTCCTATAGGAATTTGCTTAAAAAAAGTCGATATCTATATGGGTTAGAGTTTTTCATACTTGCTTTAGATTAAAGAAATATTTGACTGCTTCATTAAAATAACTGATCGTAGTTCAGCATTCGCAAACCGATTAACATTTTGAGGACTTCCGATTCATTTCTTTCAAATGAGTATTTTCTTTATTCCTTGTAAGATTTGTGGGCTAAAAAACAGATCCCGAGGGGTTTTTTTTTTCATTTTTAAAATAATTATAAGATTTCTTTAATTATATTTTATTCTTCGATAACTTTACTTAGTTTGGATATTTTGTTTATACTAGATGCAATCATTCTGTTTCAACTTTCAGTTTTTTTTTGTATCCATTTTTATTTATTTATTTATTTTCGTGATTGAAAATGAGGCCATAATTTTAAAAAAAATTCTTGATGTTGCCAATGCAACTTTTTTATTAGTCATATGTATAGAGCAGTTTAACAAAGGATGACTTTTGCGGCAATAGAACCCGAACCCCAATATCACTTTTGTCTTAATAAAACGTACATAAGTACATGTGATTTGCTATAATCTGTATCTTTTCTGTAGGTGGTTCAAGGTCACATTTTCTACCACGTTATTGCTTGTCAGTAAAAGAGTTACTGGTAGTAACGCGGTAGAACATGTGACCTTGAGCGCCTACAGAAAGTATACAGACTATAATAAAAGTTAGCATCACTTCGCAAAATACAATTCTAATAAGGGTACAGTTGAATTTGAAAAAATGTACCAAATATCTAGAGAAAGCAAATGATCGAAAAAAAATTGCATATTTTATTATTTATTAAGAAAAAGAGATTAATTAATTAAATTCTAGCAAAATATTAATTTTAAGAAAAACGGAATAAGAGAAATATTTAGTTTTTTTTTTCACTTCTAATTTCTTAAACTAAACAATAACAAGTAGTATAAAAATACTTTTTTTAGTATTCTATTTCTACTTAGAAGGTCAACAAAGAAATATTTTAGTTAATTTTCATTAAATAATCATCAAAATTATTAAGTATCAAAGAATTATTTATTTTCTCAAAAATTGAGCCCTCATTCTTCACTTTAACGTGAAAAATATTAAAATTCTTGCATTTTATCGATTGGGCTACTGCATGTTCATTTCAATTTTCATTACAAACTGCTAACACTGAACTTAAAGTATTGAAAATTAATTAAACTTCACTAATGAATTAATTGTTAAAAAATTGCATTAACATCAACTGTCATCCATTACTAGATTGAAAAAAATGCATTTGAACTCGAATGGATGAATAAAAAGTGTTTATCAACGATTAAAAATTTAAACGAGATATATACATAAATATATATAGGGAAAGTGTAAACTAATAGATGGAATCGTAAAATAGATCGCAAGATAAAAATATATTCAATAAATAAAAACCTTATCAACATTTGGAACTGTCGTTAATGATTTTTTGTCAAAATCCCTTTATGTTTTGAGATAAAAATATCTGTAAAATATAATGAAATGAAGTTGTCTTAGGATACTCAAGGTCTGCTATGCCCAGGAAGGCATCTCTAATGCTTACACCGAATTTCATGAAATTTTATTGAAATCCTTTTCATATATTAGTTTTATTGAAAAGCAATAATATAGAAATATTTATTTTCCTGAATATATATTTAGATAAAGTATTTGTATTTTATTTCTTCTCATTCAAACTAACGCTATTCCTCGCTTTTTTAAACATAATTGTCAAAAATAAGCAAACTGTAGCTGAGCATATGGAATATCAATGTAAACGTTTCAAATTTTATTTTTAGACAGTTTTGAGGAAATATTTAAATAAATCATACATTTCCTCCTGGAAGTATTATTATTTACGATTTCATTTTTATCTTTTGGGTATTGCTGAAACAGCTGTATCCGCGGTTCTATCTTCTTTATATTAAAAAAATACTGTTTCCGGTTTTTGTTTTATTTTTAGATTATAACTTTTTTTCATAGAAAAAGCACTTTAACAATCTAGAGCGATATCTTAAAACAATTTGAATTTGTTTGTAAACTTCACATCAGACTAATAATTTAAAAATAGTAGTTGGTAATTAAATGGAAAAAATTGCTATTAATATTCTTTTGTGATATGTAATAATTTTGGGATAACCATGGAAAAATAAACTTTACAGTTAGTTCTTCCAATAATCTACAGAAATGAATAAACATTCTTTTCTGCTAAGGTAAATGCCAAACATTCTTTTCTGATCTTCTGAATGTGAGCCAAATAAAGCGTTTTCAGGAATTCTGTATTGTTATTATGCTTTCCAAAGATCATCCATAAGCTATTTTTAGAATTCTTCCATTAACATACCCAGCCTGCTTATTGACTTTTGACTTTTAGTTTTTCTTTTTCAAATAATATTTCTTCACATTTTTAAAAGTCATTTTAAATCAAGTCATTGCATATCTTTCATCCCCAAATATCTCTTCCTTTAAAAGTTTCTCGCTTTATTTCCTTAATACTTTTTTTCTTGATTCAATTCTATTTTTCTTTGACCTTTCACTCATCCTGATATCTGAAACACTTGAATTGAAATCACAGCTAAAGAAAACATCTCTCTCAGAATTTCGAATTCTTTTCTTCAAATATTAATAATTTATTTTTAGACTGTAATGTGTTGAATTCAATTTGCTTTTGCCTCTTTTTTTCAATCTTTTATTTATTTTGTCGAAAATCGTTTGCATTTTAATTCAAATATCATATATCTCAAAGCTATTTCGAAAGTAAAATATTTTTTGTGTTGTTATTTATAAATGTTTGATTAAAACATTCAACCAAATGATTATTGATTGCAAATACTGATTATTAATAAATTCTAACTGAATGCAAAAAATTATAAATATTTTTTCGAAATAAGATTTTTGTTATCGATTTGTTTCTTCTAACAAAAATAAAATTTTGTTAAAATAAATTGCATATTTTGATCCAAATGTTGAGCTAAGGGAAAATGGGGTACAGTAGCATCTGGAAGTAAAGACCCCTTAGTAACCGAGGAAAAAAGTCTAACAAGTTCACAGGAAGATATCACTCACATATTCGCTTGCGCAACCCCTTTTTACAGGGGGGTACATTCACACAATTCACAGTAAGAACACTAGGGGAAGAACAAGCATCCCCGAACCAGGACTCGAAACCGGGACTGTCAGATTACAGGGCAGACGGGCTCCCCCTATTTCAAGACGACGATTTTCCACTAATGAAATATTTTAACATTACATTTCTGGGATTTGCAATTCTTTTTTTAATTTTAAAATGTAAGACAAAGTATTAATACCCCTTTTTAGTGAAATAAGCACCTACGTTCCAGTTTTCAAAATGAAACCATTGTTTTATTTTATATACGACAAAATAATCAGATAATTTGGTATTTATTCTTTATTTCTGAAAATTAATTACAATGAAACTTTTTTCATTTGTTAACTCGTTTGTCCCCTTGTTTCATTAATGGTTTCGACTCCAAATTGCTTTGATGAAATAAAATATAAAAATCAATTGTAAAAAAAAATGTTTTTGTTTGTATACAAAAAAATAGACATTTCCTTTAAATATAGATACAAATTCGTAAAATAATGAAATGTAAATTGAAATATTATGAGAAAATAGAGCTTTTTTGCATTTATACAACATTTCAATGTTATGAATACAATAAATGTAATAAAATTGCATGTACGTATAGTGAAAATTTCAAAATGTTGCTTATTTTGATAGTTATTATGGCTAAATTTAATTTTAAAATATATTTTAGCGTATTATATTTAAAAGTTATTATTTTTGACCTTTATTTTTAGTTAAAGAAACATCTATTGTTAATACAAACAAAAAATAACGGAAATGAGTTGTTCAAAACTTTTAAAATCACTTCCTATAAATTAAAAACATATTTCTTATTATTATAAATAATATGGTCCTTTTATCAATTTTTGATCAAATTTACTGGTTAAATTGCAATTCTATTGATTTTAACTGATAATTAAATTCTAAAACTATTAAGATATTACATTCTTACTGAAGGCTTGCAATTGTACAAAATTCTAAAATAGTAGCATATTATTACAAGCTCAAAACATTGATTCTAAAATTACATATTTCAATACTTCGAGTAAGTAAACTTAAATAAAGGCTATAATTATGTATTTGTTTAAAAAGCATTTTTTTAAAAATAAATATTATGAGAAATTTTTAAAAATTTTAGTATTTGGGCAAAGAAAAGTTTTACTAGTTAACTAAAAACCTGATAACGCAAGCACCATAGTTCCCAATAGGTATTGTGCTTGCACTTTGACAAAGGATTAACTTAGACAGTTTTTCCAAACATTAACTTTCCTCTTTTTCCTTATCATATCCCCTCTCCAAAAATATTTTTGGAAAAAAAGCATAAATGTGATGAAAAGATCGTTGAAAAAATATACAAGTCTACGGAAAATAAAATATTCAAATAAAGCACTTTTTTTTAAATTTAACGATAAACGAATTTAAAAGAGTCTGTATAAAGAAAATATGTTTTCGATTTGACTAAATGGTAGCAGAACTACTTTTTTTAAGCTCATTATCTTTCTTTGTAAACACGATTTTTTTTTAAGTAAAAGAACTGAATACTTACATAAAGTATGCTTTATCTTTTAATATATGCTTTCGTTTTTTAAAATTGATTGGAAAAAGATAGTCATGTGAAGAGTTTGAATTAAAAGTAAATAAACGTAATTGAATGAACTCTAAAATGACTCAGCTATATACTTGAAGTGATATTTTTGTACCTTTTTAAATAAAATACATAATTGTTGGACGGTCACTATAAAAACTGGTATATAGATTCTTCTAAGCAAAAAAAAAAAAAAAAAAAAAAAAAAAATGTTCATCTACGATAAAACGCAAAAGTTATTCCAGATATCGGGTCTTTATATATTTTAAAACTTTGCTGTTGTTGTTACGTATAGCACTTGTCATAGACAATCCCACGAAGGAAGTCAGAGAATTAAAGGTATCCGACTAAGTTCGGAGGGAAAATTGTGAAAAATGGGTTTAAAAAAAACTATTTAAAACTATGGTTTTTAGATGTATTGTCAATTATAATACAAAACACTATAAATACAACAGGATTGTTTGAAAATATTAAGAATTTGCGAAATGCGAAAATTTGTAGTAAATTCTAATGAAATTTAACGAAAACGGTTAACACTCTACACAAAATGGTGATGCAATAATCTTTCTATATAAGTTATAGTTAATGATGAATAAAATGAACCAAAATCTAAGAAAAAGTTTGAGATGCAAAGAAGTTATGGGTAAAAATATACGTATATATGCATTTTTTCCATAAATTAACAACATAGTTTTTCTAAAAGCACCTATAAAGGAAAAAGTATTTCCCCAACAATCAAACTTTTGGTTCATTTTATTTCTCATATTATTTGAACCACACGCATAAATTGTTCTGTAAACACCTCAATTAGTTTTTGAGATTTGTTAATTTTTATGAAAATTAAAGTTTTGAGAAAGTTGAAGACAAATTTTAGCTGAAAAATAGGTGACCCTGGATGATAGGTTAGGCCTTCCTTTTTCTAGAAAAGTTGAAATCTTTTGAAAAGAGGAAAGTCTGAACTACAAAAAATAACAATGAAAAAAAGATTCGCCTATGTGGTCGATGAACAGTGTTTTTAACGTAATCGGATATCGTAAGCAACAGCGTGTTGGTACTGTAGCTTTGAAAGCAAAGAACACCCAAGTGCTGAAGCTTGACGTCTAGCTCGTATGAAGATGGCACTCGCTTGCACAAACCCTTTTTACAGGAGGGTATTTTTGTGGTAACTAAGCCAGTAACAGCCACTAGACATCGGCGTTCGCTTTTGTCGAATGGATAAGTTACTTGACTTCAAACCCAAACATCGCAGGTTCGATCCTTGGCAGAATTCAACTTCCACATTGGCACAATTCCGCCAAAACCACCACATTTTCACCCACTTCACATATGGAACACAGGATTCGAAACCAGGAGATGCATATCACGGAGAAGACTCGCTACTTCTAAGCCAACGCGCCGGCTTTAACTCTTTTAATTCTTTATAGAGTCTTTTGTGCTCTTTCGTACCAGTTGATCTCCAAAGGCGACTACTAAAAATACTAACTTATCTTTAAATTTTCCCTAAACGTAGTCTAAAAACCAGGTAGTTGTCGCTTGTGCAAATTAATATTCTATATATTTACTAACTTCTCTTATCTGTAAACTTATTCTGTTGAAATAATTATCTACTGACTTTTAAATATTAATGCTTATTAATAAAATGCTTTTTTTTGAAAGCAGGCATAGAAAAAGCTGTTGCATTTAATTTATATTTTGTAGTCTTATCAAGCAGAAAAGGAGAAATTTAAAACAATTTTGTACAAAAATAATATTAATTGACAATCTGAAAAAAAAGCCAATATTTTGTGATAATAAGATAGTAATTAATGGCTGCTAAATCTTCTAATAATACAGAAGAACGTGTGTTTACCCCCATATGCATATTCTGAATGAAAAAAAATGTGTAATTCCGAATATATATTACCAACATTTTTTTATTGTCTGACTTTTACCTTTTCAATATGAAATGCATAGGGTTTTCGTAATTTATTCCTAAATATTTTGTTGTGTTGAGAAGTGCATATGTATGTGGTGTTAGCTTCATAAGCAGTAACAGCCACTGGATAGAGATGGTGATCACTTTTGTCTTGTGGTTATGTTGCGCGGATACGAACCAAAAGGTCGCGAGTTCAATCTCCAATCAGTTGAATTGCCACATATACTTCGGTTACCTGTTCAGCAGTTGGATTCAAATTTGCATAAATAAGTTTCATTTTTGTGGTTCTATGTACTTAACTTCATTAATTTATTAGTATCTAATACACCTCCACTGTATGATATGTTCTGCGTTTCGTAATAAAAAATACAGATGAACATTTGGGTTTTGGGTTTCCTGTCACTAAGTGGAATTCAAATTTGTATAAAAAAGCTTTATATCTGTGATTATATGTACCTAACTTTCTAAATTTAATAGTATCTAACACACCTCCACTATATGATATGTTTTGCATTTCGTAATAAATAATACAGATGGACATTTAGGTTTTGGGTTTCCATTCACTAAGTTGAATTCAAATTTGTATAAATAAGTTCTATTTCTGTGGTTATATGTGCCTCAATTCATTAATTTAATAGTATCTAATACACCTTCTCTATATGATATGTTTTCTGTTTCGTAATAAATAATACAGATGGACATTTGGGTTTTGGAATTCCTGTCACTAAGTTGAATTCAAATTTGTATAAAAAAGTTCCATTTTTGGTGTTATATGTAACTAACTTCATTGATTTAATAGTATCTAATACAACTCCGCTATATATGTTTTGCTTTTCGTAACAAATAACACAAATGGATATTTGGGTCTTGTGTTTCCTATCACTAAGCTGAGTTCGAATTTGTTTTAAAAAGCTTTATATCTGTGATTATATGTACCTAACTTCACTAACTTAATAATATGTAATTCACCTCCACTATGTGATATGTTTTGCGTTTCGTAATAAATAATACTGATGAACATTTGGGTTATGAGTTTCCTGTCACTATATTGAATTCAAATTTGTATAAATAAGTTCCATTTCTGGGGTTATATATACCTAACTTCATTAATTTAATAGTATCTAATACACCTCCACTATATGTTTTGCGTTCCGTCTATATCTATACTTATAATAAAGCTCAATTTGTGTGTGTGTGTGTGCGTGTGTGTGTGTGTGTGTGTGTCTGTGCGTGCGTGCGTGCGTGTGTGTGTGTGTGTGCGTGCGTGTGTGTGTGTGTGTGTGTGTGTGCGTGCGTGTGTGTGTGTGTGTGTTGGCGCTCTACAGGTCAGACCGTTAGACCTACAGCTACCAAATTTGGTACATGTATACCTTGGAGGTTGGGAATGTGCACCTTGGAGCCCTTTTTTGGAATTTTTAATTAGAATTTGAATAAAATTAAAATTTAAGCGAAATTTCGACGTTTTTCCGCTATAACTTCCGAAAATATTATTGCACAAACATGATTTTTATATCCATTTAAAGATAAAAAATTAGTTTTCTAACGGTATCAGACATTTTAATTTATAACGTAAGCTTCTATTTTTAACGAATTTTTAAAGAAATATTTTAACCATGTTTTTAGCACGTGACTGGATAAAATACAAGAATGCCGGAAGTTCAAATAAAAAAAAAAACTATCAACACAAAATAAATCTAAAGAAATGATACTTTTAGCACGTGACTGGATAATATAAAAGAAACAAAAAATGTGATATTTTCGAAAAAAATAAATGCAAGGCAAAGGTTTCTATAATCTTTTGCAATATCTAAATCATTTTATTCAACAAATCGTCTTTATTTATGGTAAACCTGATTGAATTTAGACAGGATATGCATTGAAATCTCGACTTAATGGCATATTTCTATAATAGTTTACAATATCTGTATCATTAATTCAATATTTTTTTTTTCTTTTTCGCCTTCTTTAAAAAATATATTTAATATTTTGGCAGCATCACGGAAAAAAACATTTTTAATTTCAGGCCAATCAATGCCCGGAATTGCTTCAAGGCTAATGAATATGTGACTTAATTGAAAATTTTAGAACGCATTACTCATGGCGAACCAACTAGTCGCCAAAGACGGCTAGTAATAAATAATTCAGATGAACATTTGAGTTTTTTGAATTCCAGACACAAATGTGAATTTAGAAGCTCTTTGTTAATCATCAATTAGATCCGAATTTCAACGCTAATCTGTAATTTTGGTGTACGAAAATCGCGTTTCATGTACCAAATTTAATTTATTAGAATATGCTTTGAGATATTACTTATACAGACACACGAATAGGTAAAAATTAATGCCGTAAACGTATGTGACAAATGCGATATACACCTACAATTTCTATGATAAAATGTACCATACATCATATATCTAGCCCAATGCCATGTTGAGTTATTTTGTTCCTTATGTACGAACGGACAAATAGTAAGAAAAAAAAGCATTAGCAGAATTTCAGTTCAGTATTATGAAAATCTACAAGTTTTTATGTAATAAACATTTTCAGAATTTATTGTGAAATGAGAAATAAACAGCAATAACCAGCTGGTTCGCCATGAGCAATGCGTTCTAATATTTTCAATTAAGTCATATATTCGTTAGCTTTGAAGTAATTCCGGGCATTGATTGGCCTGAAATTAAAAATGTTTTTTTTTTCGTGATGCTGCCAAAATATTAAATATGTTTTTTTAAAGAAAGCGGAAAAGGAAAAAAATATTGAATAAATGATTTAGATGTTGGAAACTATTATAGAAACCTTTCCTTTGCATTTATTTTTTAAGAAAATATCACATGTTATTTTTCTTTTATTTTATCCAGTCACGTGCTAAAAGTATCATTTCTTTAGACTTGATATATGATAGCTTTTTTTATTATTATTATTTGAATTTCCGTCATTCCTTTCTTTTATTTTATCTAGTCCCGTGCTAAAAAACATGGTCAAAATATTTCTTTAAAAATTCGTTAAAAATAGATGCTTAAGTTCTACATTCAAACACTGATACCATTAAAAGGCTAATTTTTTTATCTTTAATTTGATGTAAAACTCATACTTGTGCGATCATATTTTCGGATGTTATAGCGGAAAAACTTCGAAATTTCGCTTAAACTTTAATTAATTCAAATTCTAATTAAAAATTCTCAAAAAGGGCTCCAAGGTGCACATCCTGAACCTCCAAGGTATACATGTACCAAATTTGGTAGCTGTAGGTCCAATGGTCTGACCTGTAGAGCGCCAACACACACACACACACACACATTGAGCTTTATTATAAGTATAGATTAGCATGCAAAACGGTATTAGTAAAAAGTTCTAGAAATGCATAAAATAATGATTTCATAATCATATCTCTGTAAAGATATTTTATTCCATTTTTCTTTGAATATTCATTAGATCTTCAAGAATATATAGGCCCATTTTTCTATTACATTCAAATAAAGAACTTTTCTTGCATATTCTAAATCAAATGCACATCGTCGCAATTTATACCTTAACTTTTCAGGCTAGTAAAGAATTGAATAAAAGATTAAATGTCTCTTGCATGAATATTTTCAGAGAGAGTTAAATTTCTTGAATATTTGATTTCTATAACAGCGAACTCTTAAATCTTTTTTTAAATAGAAATTCTTCAAAAATTCTTTTGATCTTACTTACTTTTATATCGAGTAACTTCTTATTTTTTCTTGTATTCTTTTTAACTAACCTAGAACTCCTTTCTTCGTGATTCTTCATCTGTTATAAGTAAAATGCAAGAACATGTAATTGTGAAATATGAAGAGTGGCATTCAGATTTTTATTAAGACTTCAGTACATTTCTTTGGTTTCCGAGAATTCTACAAGAATTCGTAAAACAATTATTTTTAAATATTCTTTATGCCATTGTAAAAGAATGTCATGCATAAAATATATAAATTTTTTTTAAAAAAAGTCATGAAACATGTTGAAATTTATCAATTTTTGAGGAATGTTCTATTCGAATTTTTGATTTTTAGCTTGTAAATTTTTGACTTTTAGCTTTTCTCTCTAAATTCAGAGAATACTAAGATTTTATGAAGTTATTTATCGTTTCTATTATAATAATTTGTGACATTTCAGATTTGTGTTTTTCATATAATGATAGTATTTTTAATACTTCCCTTCAAGTAAAAATTTCTTTAAATCCGATGCATTTATAGTTTTTGACATTGACAAGAAGACTAATTAAATGTACTGAAATTACCTCTCAGGTGATTATCATGTCTGATAATGTTGGTTTGGTTAGGGTTAGTTGTTTTGGTTAGAGCTTTTTGAATAATTAAAGGCAATGTATAATTGAGGCTCAAAATCACGTAGGCAAGGAATAAAGCATAAATGACAATATCCATCAGCATCACTTAATCGCATATATTTTATCATGTGAAAACTTCCGCTTGAGGTTTTGGGAGTCTCAAAATGTGATGTCAAAAAATTGTAGAATCCTCAAAACGTGAAGGCCATAAATTCTTGAAGCCTCAAAAGGCATAGGCAATAAATTGTAGATTTCTTTCTTTTTTTTATTTTGGTGTCGGCTTTCACAATATAGCTTTTGAAATAACTATCGTCTGCCATTATAGTTTTTCTTTGGAACCGGCTTCCACTGTATAGCTTTTGAATTATCTGTCGTCTGCTGTTATAGTTTTCCCCTTGGATATCACAGAGTTGTTGCCTACCAGCGTTTTTTAAAAATAAAACAAAAAAAGTTTAAATATTGTTTGTTTAATCTATGAAGATAGTTGAAGATAATTTCACTAATTAAAATAAGGTTATTGGAAAATAATACAGACAGCTGTCACGATTGGCGATTTATAGCCATCTAAAGTTGCAACTTGATTTGAAAATTATACATTCTATGAATCCTTGCCTTAGTTATTTAAGTCATTAAATAGCTTAAACCGGTTTGAAACAAGTGTTTTTTTTCCCCATCTCAAAATTGGTCGAACCCCAAGACTGTAAGAAAAAAAAGGAAAATCAATAATATATAAAGAAGACTGATAACGAAGTCACGGGATTCTTTCAAATCGGTTAAAACTAGTTAAAAACTTAAATTAATTAAAGCAACAACATATAATAATGTTCACACATGATAACTGTGATAATAGGTTTCATTTTAATTAATTTGGTTGGTAAGGAACTTTCCCATCAAAGGCCAACATTTATTATTATTACTATTATTTTCCCTGCTTTTGCCAGTTCAATTTTGCATTATTATTATTCGTGCTTCTTGATGCATTTTTAAAACGTTGACCTGCTTTTACCAATATTGCTTAATTATTGCATATGCTTGACAGAAGCTGTGTTTTTAAAAGCATAACATATAACTATGACATCATAGCTGATATTTTCATGGGAATGTCTTTTTTTTTCAGGGAAGTTAAGTAATTCAATTTTTATAATATGCTCAAAAAATTCCCTCGCGTTTAATAACAGTTTTAGTAAAAATATTTTCTCTTTCCCCAAGTGGGAAATATCACTTCATTAATTCTTAAGAGGGAAACACTGAGGTATTTGACTTCTTTTCTAGGATCAATCGATTATGAAACTGTTTTATGATCCCAGAAGTTAGAAAATAGCAGATTGTGTTTAGAAAATATTATTTGAATGAAAATTCTATATAATTTAATGTGTTTAAAGATTTATTGCTAAAAGGTTTCTTATTTTAAAATCGCATTGAGACAGAAAAGCTCGTTATTCGGCTTCCTAACGTGGCATTCCTATATGTGAGAACATAAAGCTCTTTTGGTTAGTGGTTAGTTCAAAGCTCGAATTCTCATAGGAAGTTCATGAAGCATATATAGTATTTTTTATTTATTTTAAATTCTTTTGGCTCGTAAAAATGTTTTATAGTAAATTTCTAAAGAAAAAATGCATCGCACTTTTTAAAAGTTGATGCAGGCGCATTAATATAATCACGAGAACAAGAAAAAAAATTCTGACATGATAACTTGAAATTTGTGGTAGCATATTTCCATTTTTCTTTTCTTTCTTTTTTTTTCCAACTTTTCCTTATTCTTTGAATAATTTACAGATATCATTGGATGTTTAATCAAGGAATTTACAAACTTTTATTACTGTTTTTGGATGTTAAATTCCTGTTGCATGTTTAACATTTGTTTTCATTCATATTTCCCATTTAATTTCCTTTAAAGGAAGACCAAATTCGATTTATTTTTACAACTGGTATATTGTTTGTTATAATAAACGTGGTAATTGTCTGGTTTGTACGGAAATTCTAATAAATATTTTGATTTCTAACACAAAATATGTTTATTAAACATTGAAGATGTTAAGGTATCCGACTACGTTCGTAGGAATATTTTTGATAAGTTGGATTTTTTTAAAACTATTTCAGACTATAGTTTTTAGATGTATTGTCCATTATTAAACAAAATACTACAAATGCAACAGCATTATTTAATAATATTTTTTGAGAAATAGGAAAATTTGTAGTAGATTATAATGAAATTTAAGCAAAGGGTTAACAAACACTCGATACAAAATGGTTTTGCAGCAATCCTATTTTTCTTTGTAAAGTTATAGAATATAATGGTGAATGAACTGAACCAAAATCTAAGAAAAATCTTGAGATTCAAAGCAGTTATGGGTGAAATTATACGTAATATGAATTTTTTTCCATAAATTCACAGCTTGATTTTTCTAAAAACACTATGAATGCATTTTTACAATAGTAAAGCTTTTGGTTCATTTCATTGCCCATATTATTTAAAACACACGCTGAAAGTTGTATGTAAATACCTCTATTACTTTTTGAGATACTATGTGGAGAATTTTCAAGAAAATTAAAAGTTCTGAGAAAATGGAAGTGAAAGACCAATTTTAGCTGAAAAATAGATGACCCTGGAAGATACGTCAGGCCTTCCTTTTCCTAGAAAAGGAAAACTATTTTGGAAAGAGAAGAGTCTGAACTACTAGAAATAACAATTTAAAAAAAATTCGCCTGTGTAATCTATAACCAGTGTTTTAACGTAGTCGGATACCTCAATTGAATGAATTAAATCACCCCTATTCTGTTTTTAATTGAATGGATTGAGCCAGTAACTCAAGTAGCCAGTATATATGCATCTTTACCATAAATTCCTAACTTAATTTTACTAAAAAACACCTATAAATGAGAAAGTATTTCACTAACAATAAAGCTTTTGGTTCATTTCATTGTCCATATTATATAAAACAGGCGCTGAAATTTTTAAGTAAATACTTCAGTTAGTTTTTGAGATACAATGTTAACGATGTAGAATTTTTATGAAAACTTAAGTTTTGAGAAAATTGGAGTTCAAGACAAATTTTAGCTAAAAAAAAGATGTGACCTTGGATGAGAGGTGAGGGCCTTCCTTTTCCTAGAAAAAATAAACTATTTTGGGAGGAGAAAAATCAGAACTATAAGAAATAACACTATTTAAAATAATCGCCCATGTAGTCGATAACAAGTGTTTTTAACATAGTCGAATACCTTAAAAGATTAATCGCAAATCTATAGATTGCGAAACAAAGGTGTAAATGTTTATATCTCCGGAAAAATAACTTATTCGCTAGGGACAGAGCAGAAAAATGTATTCCTAAATCCCCTAAATAAAACATTAAGTCTCCCCCTTAAAAAAAATGTATTTTTTATAACTTTTAAAATACGATGTTGTTGCTTAGCGCCCTCCCTTGAATTGTAGGGCCGCGGTGGCCTGGTGGTAAGTAAGCACCTATATGTTCCACATGTCGCACGGATTTTACAGTTCATCTCATTTTGATCGAACGCCCAACATTTAACATTCATCGCAACCAGTTTTTTCACTCATCATCCTTGACTCTTGCTGATTTGGGGCCGCGGTGGCTTGGTGGTAAGGTCTCGACTTCGGAACCGGAGGGTTTCAGGTTCGAGACTCGAATCTACCGAAGAACCGTCGTGTGAGGGGGGTCTCTTGCACTTTAAATCTGTCAGGTCATCTGTCATGTGGCAAGAAACATGGGATTTCAGCAGGAGCAATAAACTATATTCAATTAAGCCTTTTCTAAGCGTGTGGCCAGTTTTACCTGTACATAAGAATGATGTTATATTAACACGTCTTCGTATAGGGCACACTCGGTTTACTCACAAACACCTACTATTTGGTGACATGTCGCACGGATTTTACAGTTCATCACATTTTGATCAGGTGACCAGCTTTTAACATTCATCGCAACCAGTTTTTTCACTCATCATCCTTAACTCTTGCTGGTTTGGGGCCGCGGAGGCCTGGTGGTAAGGTCTCGACTTCGGAACCGGAGGGTTTTATGTTCGAGACTCGATTCCACCAAAGAACTATCGTGTGACGAGGTCTCTTGCACGTTCAATCTGTCAGGCCAAACGTCCTCCCGCTGGTGTGGTGTGGAGAGGGGAATGCCAAAATAACCCTCGTGTTGCTTTAAACGGGACCTTAATATAACTAAACTAAACTAAACTAAACTTGCTGATTCATTGGGAGAGAGCCACCATTCAAACATTTTAAAATTTTATATGCTATTAAATTTTTATATTGCATTGTAATTCTTCAAACGCTTTCACTACTTAAATTTTTTCATTGTAAATATACAATCCTGTGCTACTGTTTCCAGTGTTTTTTAACTATTATATTCTGCTTTTATTCAACTATTCATTTATTTAAACTTTAATGATCATTTAACTACTTTTTAATCATATGGATGGCGCAGCTTGGCCAAAGATGGCTCTTGTGCCAAAATAAAAACCAAAACAACCAACCAACCTGGATGTCCCGGGTTCGAGTCCTGGTTCGGGCATAGTTTCTATTTGTGAAATGTATCAAAGAGCTTCCCTCCTTCAAAAGGGTTATGCAAGAGAGTGTCATCTTCATATGAGTTAAAATCAGGTTTCAGTCGTCGGGTGCTCAGAGGTCTTTACCCTCAGAAGCTACTGCTCCCCTCTTTTTCCCAGTTCTATTGGTTTGAATTGGGGTCGAATTTAGGGGGGGAGGTAGTTTAGTTTAAAAATATAATAGCATATAAAATTTAAAAATGTTTAAATGGTGGCTCTCTCCCAATAAATCAGGAAGTTTAGTTTAGTTTAGTTATATTAAGGTCCCGTCTAAAACAACACGAGGGCCATTTTAGTACGGACCTCGTCATTTTGAACCACGGTCAGATGACGAGGACGACACCTGAACTGGCACCCACCACTCCACTCAACACCAACGGTAGGACGTTTGACCTGATAGATTTAAAGTGCAAGAGACCCCCTCACAAGACGGTTTTTTGGTAGATTCGAGTCTCGAACCTGAAACCCTCCGGTTCCGAAGTCGAGACCTTACCACCAAGCCACCGCGGCCCCAAATCAGCAAGAGTTAAGGATGATGAGTGAAAAAACTGGTTGCGATGAATGTTAAATGTTGGGCACTCGATCAAAATGAGATGAACTGTAAAATCCGTGCGACATGTGGAACATATAGGTGCTTTGTCGCCAAATAGTAGGTGTTTGTGAGTCAACCGAGTGTGCCCTATACCAAGACGTGTTAATATAACATCATTCTTACGTGCAGGTAAAACAGGCCACACGCTTAGAAAAGGCTTAATTGAATATAGTTTATTGTTCCTGCGTAAATCCCATGTTTCTTACCACAGAGAAAATGTTCTAAACGCAACGGATTTTTTTGCATCACAATATGGTATTCTATTATTCGAGAAACAAGTTCCAGATCACGGAGTAGAAGAGCTACCACTAGGTCAGGACATCAGCCTTCTGAAATATGAACTATTTAATTTAAAATTGATACATTTTAATATTTTTTAATTATTATTGCATTTGTTATTTTGATCTACATACCCTAAATGTTTTAATTTTTGATACTTCCAGTTCCATTTGGGTTCATGCGAATTTTAATTCATTATAAGGAATTCTCATTCATTACATTTAATAATTTCCCTTTAACTAGATGATTAGCAATATTTTTTCTTATTACCATGTGAAAAAAATAAGGTTGCTTTGTTTGAAGTTTTTTTAAGAATCCTCAAATTACATTGCCAACAAATTGGCGATTTATCTCTTTTCAGGCATCCATTTTTTTCATTTTAGGGTTATTAGAAAATAATGCAGATGGTTGGCATATTTGGCAATTTATCGACAACTAAAGCTATCACTTGCTTTCCAAATTATTAATTCTTCGAATTTTCTTAATTTATTTAGGTCATTAAAAATTTTTAAATCGATATGAAACAATTGCGAGATTATCAGATCACTCAGGCGTCGATATTTCGAGAAATGATTTTTTTTTAAATCTTAAAATTGGTCGAATTCTAAAACTTTGTTTACCAGCTTGAAAAATTAAAAATGAAAGTTTAAAAAAATTATATATATATATATATATATATATTAGTGTGAAAGAGAGATAAAGTCCGATAAAGATGTCTCTTGATTGTTTTAATTCGATTTAAACTGGTTAAAGATTTTAATTAATTAAGACACATAATGACTTAAAAATATTCTTATATAATAGCTTGACATTTACGATCATAGATTTCCTTTTTTAAAAAATTATATTTTCAAAGTACTCTTTTAGTTGATTTACAAGATCCAAGTACACAAAAGAGTTAAAATAACCTGATTAAATTCCTTTATAATGATTATAAGCTTTCCCGGTTACATAAATAGAAAGTTTTAGTAGATAATATCTACGGTGTTTTCATTAAAAAATGACCTATAATGCAACTTCGGGGATATCAATAGTTTTTTAAAACTCCTTTAAAACACAAGCTGCTAACTAGTCAGTTGTTAACTAAAGATAAGTAATAGTTCACAATGTTATTTCACTTCTTCATGAATAAGATGAAAGGCTATTGATGAAAATCTATTCAGTAAATAGATATTTAAGTTTATAAAGGACAATTTTCAACAGTTGGACAGTAAGGGAAAATTTCAATGCGCCTTTGGAATATCTCTGTTTTAACTTTCAAGTTATTTGATTTTGTTATTTATTTTAAGTGATTCATAGAAATTTTCTTTTATATCGAATAACTTCATAGGATTAGTTATTATGAAAAGATTTTTCAACTTAAATTACTTATTAAAGCAGCAGATGAGATTGTGACATATTTGTTTACAGATACGAAATAAAAACAGTTTTTAAAATGACTCTTCGATTTGAATTTAAAAGCTCTTTATTTTCTTTCAGAACTAGATGCTATACATTTGAAGTGCATTTATTTATTAATCAAAACTAGTAGTTCTCTTAGAAATTTTTAAATGAATTTAATCCCAATCGGAAAATATAAGCCCATATAGTTTGTTTAGTTTAAAGCAGATTCTTATAG
Organism: Argiope trifasciata; assembly: GCA_026543055.1. Lineage (NCBI taxonomy): Eukaryota > Metazoa > Arthropoda > Arachnida > Araneae > Araneidae > Argiope > Argiope trifasciata. The sequence continues at coordinate 170,520 of JAPMOQ010041214.1, forward strand.
GAATACCTAATTACAATGGTTCTCATGGAGAGACTTCAGGGTAATCTCTGAAGTTAAGATCACCTTTCATACAGCAGTCTGTGTATTTAGTTATGAATTCGAGATTCTTTCGATTCATTAGTAAATGATGAAAGAGTCCTTTAGTAACGAACGAAGACTTTTATTAAATATAAAGAAATGAATATACAGAAAAATACAGAGCCGAGATGTACACAATTAACACAAGCAGCAAACTGTAACAAAAATTAGCCCACAAGTAGTAATCGGTGGTAACAACAACCATGGCACACAAAGCGGCCAAGCAATATTCATTAGGTGGAAAGAATCTCTTCAGCTACTCTCTAAGGTCTCTCCAGATGTCTGCAAATGAAAAAGTAAAGAATGGTCATTTAGTAAAGAACGGCAACTCTTATTAAACACGACGAAACGAATACGCAGACTTCGAATGCACAGCCGTGATATACACAAGCAGCACACAGCAGCACACTAAAAGAAATGGTAGCCCAAAAGTAGTAATCGGTAGTAACAACAACCACAGTACACAAAGTAGCCAAGCTTAAATCAGCAAGAGCAAAGACTCTCCTTAGCTAATCTCTACGGTCTCTCCAGATGTCTTCGAATTTCCACTGTAATGAAAAAACAGTCCTTTAGTAAAGAACGGCAACTCTTATTAAACGCGACGAAACGAATACACAGACCTCGAATGCACAGCCGTGATATACACAAGCAACACACAACAGCACACTACAAGAATGCTTGCCCAAAAGTAGTAATCGGTAGTAACAGCAGCCACAGCACACAAAGCGGCCAAGCTTAAATCAGATGGAGAAAAGAATCTCCTTAGGTTCTCTCTATGGTCTCTCCAGATGCCTTCAAATCTGCACTGAGTCCTCGCTTTAGCTGTATCCAACTGCCGACACAATACAAGACTAATTACTTCTCATAGTACTCGATGATGATTATACAACAAATTCTAGGAAGGGACACACAGCTCAATTCAGTAATCGCTTGTGCACCGTTCAAGGCTTGCGCTTCGCTTGACTTATTTAACTGTTCCGCTGATGATTTACTATGCAGCTCTAAACCTTTCGATACATCTATATATTACTATCTTCAGCAGTAGACTGCCAGCATTTTATAATTTCTAGAGACGGACAGAAAAGATTCTGGAACAATCTGACATACTCAGGTTCTTATTGGCTCTTTCACCAAAATTCTGGAACATTCCAGTATTAATCATTTTGTTGCCGAATTCGTCATCAATTTTTAAAAAAATGAAATATAGCATCTATTATTCTTTCATTTCCATAGTTTGAAATTGATTAAATGCACATGAAATAAGGAGAAAAGCTTGAATAAAACTAATTTTAGAAAAATAAGGATTTCAAAACACCATTATGTAAAAATGATCAACTTTAAGATTTCCAAAAGCTGCTTGATTTTTATTTCATCACATACAGTTAATCTTGTTATTCTAGGTTTTTTTTTTGTTGTTGATTTCATGTGTGCCGCATTAATCAGAGTATACTGTATTAAAATTGTAACGGCAAAAGACAATCATTATGGGTTTAGCCCAGATATGGGTGCATTTATTAATCAACTAGTATGAATTAATCACATAAAATATCTTCAAAGATATCATGGTATGACTATTGACTATGTTTACAAAAGACATTTGGCTAAACCTAAGGTATGGCAATGACATGCATTTTGTTTGGGTTAATCGGCATCACTTAATTCTACTAAATTTAATTAACTATTTACAGCTGTGGTCAACTTAGAAATATAAATATTTGACATAGTCTCGTTTCCAACACTGCTGAAGGATATTAAAAAAAAAACACTAACAAGCTTTTTCCTTTTACTCTAACAAATAATTGTAATTAAAATATTTGGTTGCTCTTAAGTTAAGATTTGATGAACTGAATGAGATCTTGAATATTTCCAGAAGCAACAAAATTGAAAATTCCATTTCCTGTTTGCACAAAATAAGATTCTAAGCAAGAAAAACTAGAAAACAATTTCCTTGACTATTCATCTATTTATTCACCTCGAGCCACCCCTTATTATTATACAATTTTCGATAAGCGATTGCATATCAAGGTGACGAATATTTCTTAAAGACAATGAAAAATAATGCTTTCATAAATTACTATTTTCACAAGAAATTCTTAGAATTTCCGCTTGATCGGTAAAATAAATTAACTCTGCTTTTCCTTGCGAGCTACTAATTGCTCACACTCACTTAGACGTCTACCTTTCTTGATATTCAAGTAAAACAATAAATCTTTTCTACATAATTTTCAAGACAACGAGGGTGTGCTGTCATCTGGGATTAGAAAGTGAACGAATCCCGATAACATTTAACAATGCAATAATTGGAGTTTTATTTCTAACAATAATGTTTACAGATGCTCCATGTTTACAGATTTAACCTTTTTTTATTGCCAATTTCATTTAGTATATTTAAATTGTTATGTTAGATTTATTTTTTAAAAAAATTCTTATACTTTAGAAATTTCAAATGTTTTACAGATGTGTCTTTGCTATAAATATAATATTTTCAAAAAGAAATTATCAACTAATTTTTAATGAAAGTAATTATTGTTTCAGCACCGGTGATGTCTCCTAGTAGGGAATTTGATAAAAAAAAAATAGATTTCGGCAATTTTCGGTTCCTATTTTAATCAATAAGAATGAATTAAAACAGAAAATTTAAGTTCTTAATATAGGTGTGAAAGAATACATAAAATTATTTAAATCAAATTCAATTTTTGGGAAATCGGTTATGTTGTGCAATTACATAATTGATATTTGTTAGTATCTAATACGGTTTCTGAGATAAGGAATTCTAATTCCGGAATTTAATCCTAAGGGAACATTAAAGATTGTCTTATTGTGAAATTTACAGTTATTTTGCTATAAATGCATGTCATATTTATGTCTGAATCTGGCTAGACTTATTAGATATATGTTTTAAACTGAAAACTATCTAAGAAATAAGCTAACATACAGAACCTACATGTATATATATTTCAGATATTCCGATATTTAGTTTCTGTCTTGACCATTCTCGCAATTATTGGACTCCAGAAAACTATTCGTTTTATAGTTAGCGTGATTTTTAGATAAGCTCAAAGTTATATTTCTCAGTAGATCGAAAGATTGTTTCATTTCTTTAATTCTTGGTAAATATTTTAAGAATTATTTTGTCTAAATTTTTATGTTAATGTTGCAATAATTTCCCCCCACTTTTTTAAGTTAAAAATTAGATTACATTAGAAGTTTCTGTATTATATAACAAAAGCATTCTTCGCTTGGATTTGTATATAAAACGTTTATTTAATATCTCTTTGATGAATTTCATGGCAAAAATAGACGAGAAGTTTCATAAATTTTATAATTAAATAGGTTTGATCGTGCAGCTTTAAATATTATGTCACTGTTACATACTGCATTTATTATTGTCAAGTCCATTGACGAAGTCACCGATTCTTCAGCCCAAGTTTTAGCATTTCTTCTTTAGCATTAAAGTGTTCGTAACTCTATTCAAAAACCATTTAATAGTTTATAGTTTAGGGTTAGTAAAGCTGGGGTGTGCGTTATGCGTTAGAACAAAGTGTTTTTATTGTTGAAAAATATTAAGAAAATATTGAATATTTGGCAGCCATAGTTAGAAAAATTTGAGAATCGGCTTCCTAAATCATGTGATTTAACACCATAATATTTCTTTTTAAGAGGTTATTTGAAGTTAATGGTCGATGCCAACAATATCACGAGTACGTGTGCATTGAAGGAGAAAATTCAACAAAATTCTGCCACATATATGCAAAATGGTTTTGGGAAATTGCATGGAAATCGGAGAATTCAAGGAACGAGTTTTTGCTTCCTGTGGCCGTGGTGAGAACCAATCCTACAGTGTGCCGCCCTAGTTGAAACGCTTCCTATTGAGAATATCAAACACATGAAAATAGCAGGATGATATGTCCTGGATGTAGGGCAGATGATCGAGCTGGTCATACTTGAACTCTGCCAGTCCCGAGTGTAAAAGCATGGAGACGCGTGAAAACGCTTTTTAATGGATCAGCACCACACCCTCCATGAGTAGCTTTGGTCTTTTGTTCTTGATGAACCTGCATAGTGTTTGAGTGTTCCACATTACACATTGGAGTCGATAGATCGTCCGTGCTCGAAGAATTCAACCATGGAAGTACTATTACTAAGGACGCGCCCAACCGAATCTTCCTACGGGAATTGAAGTAACTGTTTCTCCCACTAGAGCGTAACAACATGGCCGCCGCGCATGCGCTATAGCCGAGCTCACTGCAACAGCGTGATAATAGAAGATTCTCTATTCTTAATATTGAAGCTGCTAGATCAAAAATCTAATTTTATTTGTTGCATATTTTGTTAAATATCGACATGATATTCAACTAAAACATTAATTAATCTATGCAATTGTATGTTTGCTTTTAAATGCAACTGAAGAGTCTCAAAAAAAATATCTATCTTCGTTTCAGAACAGTACTTTACAAATGATTCATACAATGTTATGTATGAAGAACATTTTCCTGAAATTTTGTAATTATATATTGATGTGCAAAGGAATGTATATAAATTAATCATTAAAAAATATTAAGAAAACTTTCATACTAATTATGGAATTTTCAGAATATAAATAAATGAATACACATTATGCATTTATTTCAGGAATGCATTCAAATTATTCAACAAATTTTTATGCAAATTAAGAAAATTTCAGACTAGAAACTACATGTGTAGTTAGAAAAAAATGTTTACATCCATGCATTAGTTAAAAAAAAACAGTGCGATATTACAAAAAAAGATATGTTTTTTTTCTAAATAGATAAGCCAGACATTACGAAAAGAAAGTAAACGTCAATTTTTACTTACATATGAAAAGCGATCCCAAGAATTTTCTTGGACTCTCTGTTGGTGCATCCAAAAGCAGAACTAGCAGACACTTTTCCGTTTAAATTTAGTAAATATATTATTAATTATTTACAAATAGACGAGTGGCTCTTTCACATACAAAAATGAAATGTTTTGAGTGTATAGCGATGGCTCCATGGTTACAATTTTGGCTTGATACCCTTAGCATTAAAAAGCCTTTCCTTACCTAAAGCTCGTACTTCCATGAATTCAACAAGTAGCGGACCTTGGACAGCTAGTTCAAGGACACTGTGAAGGACAGGGTCTCGTCGCGACCACAGGAATTCTGGGAACAAGGAATCAAAGGGATTGTAGAAAGTGATGTTGGCTCAGAATAGAACCCGGTACCTTAGGGTCTGAAGGCCAGTAACATAACCACAGGGCAAAAGCATGCTCATGTCCCGTAGATGCTATTTGTCTTATTAAAATATCACCACAGGATCTTTGTGCTCAGTCCTATGGTATATACTTTGAATAAAATCTTCATTTATAACCAAGATGTCGTTTCATATCTTCACATTTCAGCATTCCTTGAATTCCGCACATTGTTTGAATTTCAATGTAATGACAAAACACAATATTTTATTTTAATTTTTATTACAACGGAATTGAAACGAAATATATCAATTTATTTCTTGCATGATTACCGATGTCATTGAGAAAATATTTTATTTTAAGAAATGCGTCGCTTTATTATGAAAGATGGGATTAGTTGTTAATCTTTATCAACAATAGTGATATAGCATCTGAAATGCAATAAATAGAATTCTTTTTGTTATATTAAGTTCTTTTATTTGAGATAATTAAAGGAATTAAGTTTAATTATCTTTTTTGAATTCATATTATGTCGATAAACATCCTAAGTCCTTTTACGGTTCTTCTTGATTAGATAATAATTATCTTCGTTATATAAGAAGGATTATTAAACCAAATAAAGATTTTATCAAGCTCTTTATTTTCTCTTGGCAAATATGGAATAAGTATTTGAATAGAATTTGTTATGAATTCAATTTTTACTGCTAGTGGGTAATCTTTTTCCATTCCTTATGATAAATGCTTGATATTTCTAATATCGTTCTAGAATATTTAATGGTTGTTTAATTAGGGTTATTCTTTCTGGCAAATAAATATGTAATATCTTTATCAAATTTATTTGCCATATTCCATAAAATCGTGAGAATGAAAATTGCGAAACAGATTATTCTTGCTGTAATCTATTCAAAAATTAAGTTTTTAAAATATTTTCCTTTTATTATTTCTTTCAATATCAATCCTGAAGAAAGAACAGATTAATCATATATATATATATATATATATATATAATATAACAATTTTTAACCAGAAGGCTGTTTCGAAGATAGTGTAACGTCTCGATCTAGTCCAATCAAATAAAGGGTAGCGTTTTAATCAAACAGAAAAAAAAATACTCTTTATCATCTATGTTAATAAAAGGTTCTATGTGGAAAACCACAATAATAGTTCTACGAAATATTTCGGAGAAACTCACAAGAACAGCAAACCGGCCGCGAAAGTCTCACGCTGGTACCAGGGTTAGCTCCAGGAATCCACCGAATTCCTCGGGTGAAATCGTCTCTCGAAAGCTAGGCTTCCATAGATCTCTGCTCTCGACCTCTTCACCAAAAAACTTCTCGTTTCTTTTCTCTGTCCAAAAAACCTCGCCTTTTCTCTCTTCTTTCAACTTCCCCTCTCATCCACATTGGAGCATTTGGGCTGCCGATTCTCCAATCGTCGTTCTGCGAAAACTTCACTTGTCTACAGTTGACTGCAGGAATGTTCGTGGTCCATAATGGAAATAATCCAGACTACACATCTGTCTCGCAAAAACGATTAGTGCAATGGTGGTCCTTTATCTGAACTCACTCTAAATTGTCAGATGTCCGTTCTTATAAGGAGGGTTCTCCACCTGGCTATCTGTAAGCAACTACACTGCCATAAACCGTCGCCATTGAGGAGAACAGTCTGTAAATGGCAATTATGGAGTTTGCGAAAAAGAAATCACAATGGTCAGGCCGGGGAGAAGCTGAATCATTACAACAGTGAAGAGATTTCGTTTCTTTAACGTCGTTTTATTCCTTCACGGGTTGGTACGCATTATGTATAATCAGGAGTGACGAGCGCACACACAACACAGAGCGAAATGAGGGACAGCTCGGGAACATTCATCGCTTTGCAGTGCATTCAATTATTTTTAATGCTATTTTTACTTTTTTTAAAAATTATCCATTGTAGGAAATGCCAATGACTATTGCAAATCCACCGCTAAAACAAGCCAGCAATGAAGAAGAAATACTACGCTGCATGAACGAAATTCAGCCGCATTTATGCAAAATATTTTTGAATATTTTAGTAAAAAGGCTATATATGCGGCTGTAAAGCCAAGGAGGCCATTTGCTCTATGTATTATTTCATACACTACCTACCCAGTGTGCTTTGCTATTCAATAAAAATATATCAATTTAAAGAAAAAAACTATTGTTTTTAAAATTTAATTCGAATCTTGATAAAGTATTAATCTATCCCATAATGTTCCATTTTTATTAATCCTAAAGTGTGAGCTTATGAATAGAGTTTGCAAGCACTTTATTGCCGAATGGAGTCAACTTCAAATCTTGCGTTTATATAT
>JAPMOQ010041214.1:178216-189725 GCA_026543055.1 Argiope trifasciata
AAACGGATTTCACGAAAAAAAAATTAGTTCCTGAAATCACCGATAGGTGGCGCTGCACAACTGGAACTATGATCAAAAGACACAAATAATAATAAAAATTAAAATGTTTATGCGGAATGGAATGCTTCCATGCTTCCTTTTTAATTTTTCTGCCCCTTATGGAAAATAAAAATAGTAAAGAAGCTAGAACTCCCGTTGTAACTGCAATTTCATACTGTAACCAGAAAAATTTGCATAAAGCATGGTTAGAAGCCATGTTCTGGGTATAAAAGAAGTTAAAAGGTGGGGGATGTCATTCTTATTAGTGATGGCTGTCACGCTGCCAGAACGCGCTTTGCTTGTGAAGTTGTTTTACGAGAATAAAGGAAATGCTCCAGCAGCACTTCGAGAGTTTCGCCGACTTAAGGATTTGCGTAAGGGACCATTGCTTCCACAAGCTCTCAGGAGAATGATCGCTCGATTCGAGGAAACTGGACATCTTGGAGTTCAGCCTGGTCGAGGACGCAAACCGGTTCGTTCAGATGTCGTTGAAGATGTTGCCACCGGTATTGTTGAACAGTCAATGGATAATGTTTTAGGCTGCAGTAGTGCACGTGCAGTGTCACGACACTTGGGTGTTCCCTATAGCACAGTGTGGAACGTACTCAGAAAAATGGTGCATTGTTTCCCGTACAAAATCCGCCCTAATCAACAATTGCTGGCCACAGACAGGGAGATGCGACTGACCTTTGCATTGACATTTCTTGCTAGAGTTGAAGTGGATGCATCGTGGCCGTGGCAGATTCTGTGGAGCGATGAGGCCCATTTCCACCTCAGTGGAACAGTGAACACCCATAACTGTCGCATATGGGACACGACAAACCCCCGTACCTTCCAAGAGATTCCACTCCACTCACCGAAAGTTACAGTCTGGTGTGGATTCACAGCCACATTCATCCTTGGACCGTTCTTTTTCGAAGAGGTTACTTCCAATGGCCTTGAGACATGTACCGTGACGGCCAACAGGTACAAAAGGATGCTCGAAACATTTGTTGTACCCCATTTGCAGCAGCGCCAATGCCTTGACACCATTACTTTTATGCAAGATGGAGCACCTCCACACATTGGACTCCCTGTGCAACAGTTTCTTCGCCAACATTTCACCACTGACAGAATAATCAGTCGCGCGTTTCCGACAACTTGGCCATCTCGTTCACCGGATCTTAATCCGTGTGATTTTTGGCTTTGGGGACACTTAAAAAACCTTGTTTATCGAGAACGTCTGATAACCTTGGCAGATTTGAAAGAGAGTATCAGTCTGCATGTGAGAAGCATCTCAGATGACCAGTTACGATCCGCAGTTGAACAAGCTGTCCACAGACTTCACATTTTACATCTTCAGGAAGGGAACCATATTGAGCAGCATTCCCTGCATCGATAACGTCCTTGTTTCATGTATGCTTGGTACTTTCAAATAAAATGTGTTTAAAACGTGTTTTTGTGTCTTTTCAGCATACGTCCAGTGGTACAGCGCCACCTATCGGTGATTTCTGGAACTAAATTTTTTTTTTCGTGAAATCCGTTTCCCCATTTTTTGAATAGTATGTCCACAAATTTTCAAGCCTTTACACTGAGTAGTTCGATATCCAGGGAGGTCAGAGTAGGGGTGTTTTATTTCTGGCCACCCGGTATATATATATATATATAATATACAACGCAAATATATATACATACATATATATATATATATAATGATCGAAAACAAAGGAAAAATGCTTTTAACAATAGGCCTAGGATACAAATGTAATTATGAGACATATGCGGCAGTCCCTTCTCTATGTAATTATCAAACCTTTTGAGGCAATTTCACACTAATGGACCCATTTGTTTAACCCATCATGGTAATTATCGGGTCCTTGATTATGGAGCCATTTCTCTGCACCTTTTTGAACATCACAGTTTGATATAAACCTTGTTTCGGATAAGTGTTTCTTCAACGCGGGAAAAAGGAAATATTCATTGGGAGTGAAACCGGGTCTATATGGGATATAGGTGGCACTAGATCTCCCCCTTAAACGTCTTCAGAAATTTCTCTGGAGGCAAAGGACTACACTATTTCGCACCTGTTGTCTACTCATTGCTTTTCCTCTTACACTTCAATGATTCGTCTGTGAATGTCTGATGGGAACACATTCCTGACTCATAGAAATCGTATCACGGCTTGCCCATCTATTAGAGACCCCTTCTCTAGACATCTTGCTATTATTATAGCTTTTTCAGGTCTCAATGCAAACACTATATACTCGAACGATACGTCTCAAACGAATAGTACTATCTGTCTTTACTCTGGGTAACAATATCCCCTTCAGCAATTTCTACTTTCCAAATACTGCGGTTTAAACTTTTTTTTTGGATTACCCCTCTTGTATATATAGGCAAGCCTTTAATTCTTTTAATCACAAGGCTTTTTCAAGACAGTGAATAGACTTTCGATTTTTTGATGTCTTTTTATTTCAATCCGGAGAAAGCACGCCTTATTTGCAAGGAGAAGCGACGAACGCAATCGCTCGTTCTGCGGTTCTGCGGAACGACATACAGCAAAACGAGGAAAAACTCCTGAACATTTTATCTCTGGTCTTATATAACATGAGATATTGACAGCGAGAATATATCTTCACAGTGCTTAATACAGTGATATTATAGATAGGGATTTTATAAACATGTGCGTGAACTAGGAAAGGGAAATAGAGGGATTTTTTAAAAGGAATGCTATAGAGTCAGCGGTACTTGGCCGTTTCACTCGGAGTGTGGGGAAATAAGAGTTTTAGCCAATTCATCCATTTTATAAAGCTTCTGTTGAATGAATAAGATAGATAAATTGAAATGGGATCAGGGAATAAGAATATATTCTGGACTGAAATTAATAGGAATTAAATTGTGCTAAAAATCTAGAAATTGTTTTAGGCCGTGGTAGCCTGCTGGTAAGATCTCGGCTTTGGAACCGAAAGATTTCAAGTTTGAGACACGATTCCACCGAAGAACCATCGTGTGAGCGGGTCTCTTGCAGGTTAAATCTTTCAGGCCAAACGTCCTCCAGCTGGTGCGGTGTGGAGAGGGGGGTACCAGTTCAGGCGTTGTCCCCGTCATCTAATCACTGTTCAAAACTACGAGGTCCGCCCCAAAATAGCCCTCGTGTTGCTTTAAAACGGGTCGTTAGAATAACTAAACTAAACTAAACTTTCTTCTATTAATAATCTTCGACTTCTTCCATTAATCTCTCTCTTCTATTAATAATTTTCGACTTCTGTTAATCTCTCTCCATTTCGATCAAATGCCTAAGCCACTCGCATGTGCTCTTCCGCTTTTTATAGCTCCCCTGACATAGCATAGAATATTCACGAACAAACGCTGGAATTCTAATCCAAACGTAGGTATCAACATTCTTAATTTTTCCAGATTCTTTATTTTTCTCGCCAAATGGTAGCCAAAACCAGAAGACATTAACATAACATCCAATATGTATCCATTAAAATATCCACTTTATTAATTAAAGTGGATATAATTAAAATTGAAATTAAATTTGAAATAAAACTTGAAATTATTTTAGTATAAATAAAATTTTAAAATATCATTACACACACACCACATACCTATATATATATATATATATTACTTACATGCCTATTCGATATATTTTCATGCGTCTGTACTCCATTTCGGGTACGTGGACTCGGTGAGGGAGAAATAAATATATAGCTATTTATTTTAGCTGAAGAGACTCGTTTATATGTAATGGAAATATTATTTGAAAGATAATTTCAAGAGTTCTTGTGTTAAGACATCGGTTCTATTTACTGACTTCAGTCTCTTAAAGTTTATTCTTTCTGGAAAAATGTTGCCTCGAGTCCAAGAAAAATCATCTTAGATCGGATAATTGCTTCTTATTCCTTTTCGAAGTTTACCCTTTTATTTTTCCGTCATTTTCTACTCCTTCATTTCCTTCTTAATTTCATCTTTCCTCGATCAGGATTTCGTTGTGACTTGCAGCTCATCTATTGGAAGTGAAAACAAGACTCAAAGAAGTACCTTTGGGATGGAGATATTTTATTCCCTTTTAATATTTTTTTCCCCTTTTTATTCTTGTTGCTACTTTATGCAATTGACTTTCATTTTCATTTCGCTTGGCGTTTTATGTTTTTTTTAACTTCTTGTTTATTTTAACGACACTCATACACTTAAAAGAATCGAAGACTTACAACCATTAGTGTCACAAAAAATATTTTTCTAAAAGTAATTTTTGTAAGTAAATTTAGAAATTCATAAACAGAAATATTCCTTTTTGTATTGAAACTTCTTATCTTTAGTTTCTCCTAGCAATTCATATTTGGTTAAATTGAATTATGTATTCCTTATAAAAATTCAAATGTTTAATTTATTCGAAGTAATTGTACATTTAAAAAAACTATATAACGAAAAATTGTCAGATTATTGTTGAAAGGAACTATATTAAATAGTACTTTTAATTAATAATTACGTAAATAATTTCAGATGAAAATTATTACAAATTTTACCACTGTTCAAAAATTGAAAGAAAAAAAAACTCTCAATGGAATATTTTTAAAAAATCCTCTAAACTAGCTGGAAGTCAAAAGTAGATTCCTTTACATCTGAGATACTAATTGGCAATATAAATTGTTGATGCTAGAAACTGTCAAAATTAGAGCTTTAAAATCTGTTTGCAGTTCCAAGTTATTGTAACTTAGTATTGTATCAAAAAATTGAAATGCAAAAAATTTCGTCTTAATGAAGATTTAATTTGGTTAACTGGATTTATTTTTCCGTCTTCAATATTAAAAAAGTTACAGCGAAATGAAAATTTCATCACCTTTACTTTTCTAATAACATGTTCCAAGTTGGTTAAAATACAAATAAAATTATTTTGGTCATCCTGTTTATAATATAACACGAGCAAAGCGTTATATTCATCTAAAATTTGGAATGAAGAGAGTGTTACGTAAGCATATTGCCCCGCCTCTCACTTGTAACGCCCTCTAGCGGTATATGAAAAAATTCATGAGGCAACGCCAGAAAGACAAAGTTGAAACTAACTCCCGAAAGCGGAGGACCAATCTTTAAAGTTCAAAAAAGATCCATCATCATTGTAAACTTTTCTGAGTGGTTTAAGGTTTAAGGGATCATGATCAGGAAAAACTTGACTTCTCCCACCCGAAATCTTGTTAAGAGAAAACTGCAATATGGTAGTCTTCCTATAGGAATCAACCTAAAAACATTTAATTATATGAACACAAAATCTTAAGGTTATTCAGTTTTTGAATAACTTCCTTTTTAAAATGGATGGAAATTTAAGCTATGTTAAAAAAATCCACTTTTTGGAATTATTTGATCAAGAAAAAGTTTTGAATTTCGCCTATATTTTCCCGTTTGAATTGAAAATTCTAATTTCCAAACCCAAATGAAATCAAACGATGTTATGCCATCTATTATTAAAGACTATACATTTTTATTATTTCTACTCTGAAATAATAACAATATAACATAACTTTAAATAACTTTATTTTTTACCAAAGAAGCATTGGTGTTGTCTGTCGCACAGAAGACTAGATAGGAGCACGTTTCTTCGAGACTATAATTAATTGATTTTGAAGGACAACTTGTCCTGGCAGCGGATACTTTTAACACATGCTCTATATATCTGCGACTTAAACCGACATTAGTCACATACTGCATTTTATATCATGATAATATTATATCGTGTTGAGTACCATGATCATATTTACATGATCATGCGATTCTAGTTCCCAAGGTGTTCTATACAGTTCAGTAACGGATTGTAAAGCTCTCCGCACTTTTAAGCATGCGTGAGGATGAGTTTAATTCGTCAAAATAAGGGTGGAAGGAAATAGGAAAGGATACGTTTACAATTACTAGTATCTAATAGGAAAAAGGGCAGCGGTGGCCTGGTGGTAAGGTCTCGGCTTCAGAACTGGTGGGCTTCAGGTTCGAGACTCGATTCCACCGAAGAACCGTCGTGTGAGGGGGTCTCTTGCGCGCTAAATCTGTCAGGCCAAATGTCCTCCCACTGGTGTGGTGGGATGTGGAGGGAGGGTGCCAGTTCAGGTGTCATTCTCAACATCTGACCATGGTTCGAAATGACAAGGTCCGTCCCAAAATAGCCCTAGTGTTGTTTTACAACGGGATGTTAAGATAACTAAACTAATAGGAGAAATCCAAGGTCAAAAGAAATACAGGAAATGCACTCATTGTTCAGCGTCTCACCCTTTAATGAAATAGAATCTTGGAAATGTGGTAGTCTCAGAATACGTTGACGAATGATATGTGAGAAGCCTTTCCCACTCCAAGAACTAGCGATTTCAATTTAGAGTGTTTTATTTAAATTTTTAAATGGCACTAGATGGCAGTTGAAGTCCGTTATAGTTTTGAATTATACCTCAGAGAGTCGTTGATATTCAATATATTTGGTCGGTTCTAAGCTTTTTTTTATTTTTTATTTTATTTTATCCGGGCTATTTAAGAATGTAAGCAATAGCAGGTGTTTTGCTCTTTCGAAAGGATAGGGCTTTTAAAGAACAATGAAATTTTACCCTCCGACTTTGTTTATATTTTGTCTGAGAGGGGAAAGGATGGGATGCTTATTGGCGTATGTGAAAGGATTAAAACGCTCAATAAGCCGGCGTCCTGGCATAGGGGTAGCACGTTTCTTCCGTGATATGGTCGTTCCATTGGTTTGTGGCCTGTTCTACCTATACGAGAGGTTGATGTTAAATTGACTCTCCTCCGTACAGGTCATACTCGTTTCACTCACCGTCATCTGATTTTTGGTAATAGAGCACTACTTTGTCCCACATGTCATGTGAATTTTAGAGTGAGGCACATCTTTGTTGAATGTCCTTCCTTTGATCATGATTGTTATTTCCATTTTAAGTCAAATTCTCTGAACCTAAAAGACTTGATTGGTGAGAAAAACCATCCAAATTTTTAAATTAATAAATAATTGGGATATTGATGAGTATTTAGCTTTTTCTCTTCTTTCTTGATTAACATTTGCTTATCACAATGTTTCTCAACCTTTTAATATTCACGGCCCGATTTTCAATCATAATTTTCATCGCACCCCCCCCCCTCCCCACAGCATACAATAAAATATATACAATAATAATGTATTTAGTGTCTTTTGGCGCTAAACCTACACTGCAACCTTAATTTTAAATTTTACAAATTACCAAGAATACGGATATTTATTGACATTTTGCAACACCGATCCTCAGCATTGAAAAAACAAGAATCCTATGTGTATATATATTTTCGTGTAATTGCAATTCACCGTATTAAATATTCACGGCAGCAGATTTATGCAGAATCATGGATAACTTTTTAAGCGGGCGTAAGTGAGCATTAGACGATAGACAAGCATTAACAAGTACATAGACAAACGTGGCTCCGAAAATAAAGTCAAGAAAATATTCTCAAGAATACTTAAATTTTGGGTTCACTAGTACTGAAGTAAATGAAGAAGAAAGACCCTGTTTATCATTTGCTCAAAAATATTGGCGGCAGGCAGCATGAAAACTAATAAACTTAAACGACATTTGGAAATGCTTCATAGGGAGTACGTAAACAAACCCAGAGAATTCTTCGAATTAAAATTAAAATCATGTGAAAAGCAAAAATCATTGTTTAAGAAAACTGTGTCTGTGAATGAAAAAGCTTTATTTGCCTCTTACAAAGTTTCATATAAATTAGCCAGATGTAAAAAGCCTCACACCATTGGTGAAGAGCTTATTCTGCCAGCCGTAATTGAGATTGTAGAAATGATGTTTGGAGATAATTTTGCAAAAAAATTGCAGTCTATACCTCTTTCAAATGATACTGTTGCCCGTCGAATTGCTAATATAGCTGAAGATGTAGAGTGTCAGCTTTTGTCGAAGTTACGTGACAAATTGTTTTCAATACAACTCGATGAGACAACAGATAGTAATAAAGATGCTCATTTCATTGCCTATGTTAGATTTTGTGATGATTTGTCAGTAGTAGAAGAATTACTTTTCTGCACAACCAATAGAACTCAAACAACAGCCCTCGCATTATTTGCTGTCTTAAATGATTTTATGAACGAGGCAAACATAGAATGGAAAAATTGCGTCGGAATATGCACCGAAGGTGCTCGTTCTATGTCTGGAAGATTCCAAAGTATTCAAACACCTGTGAAACAAAAATCCCCACAGTGTGTCTGGACACATTGCATGATCCACAGAGAAGCTTTGGCTTCAAAAGAAATGAGTCCTGGTTTGAATATTGTGTTAAATATGTTTGTAACCGTAGTAAATTATATAAAAATGAGACCCCTGAAATCAAGAATCTTTGCACTTTGTAAACACATGGGTTCTGTACAGTCAACGTTACTATTTTATTGAGAGGCAAGAGTGTTATCAAGAGTGAAATTTTTGCAATTTGTTTACAAATTAAGAAAAGAAATCGCCGTTTTCCTAGAAGAGGAAAACAGACCGGAAGCTGAGAATTTTCGAGGCAGTTTATTTGTGATATTGAGCTACATGGTCGACATATTCGAGAAATTAAATAACTTGAATCCTCAACTGCAAGGAGAAAATACCCATATATTGGATACGAGTGATAAAGTTAAGGCTTTTTGTAGGAAATTGGAATTGTGGAGCAGAAATTTAAAACAAAAAAACTTAACAATGTTTGCAAATTTGAATGATTGTATTAAAACTTACAAGGCTGAAGAACAACATGTAAAAGTTTTTTTTGTGACCATTGAAAATCATTTAGCAATGCTGGCAAAGAATTTTAAAAAGTACTTTCTTGTTGACTACAAACTGATATCAAATTACAAGTGGGTGAGGGACCCATTTCACAATACTCACGAAGGACTCTCAATTGAAGAGGAAGAAACCTTCATAGACTTCACGGCATGCAGCGAAACAAAAAGACAATTTAGTAATAAGTCACTCTTTGAATTTTGGGCAGGAGTGGGTGATGAGTTTTCTGCACTAAAAACAAGAGCATTTCGCATTCTGCTACAATTTTCATCATCTTACCTTTGTGAAACTGGATTTTTTGCGGTGGCCTCTTTGAAGACAAAATATAGATCTCAGCAAAATATAGAAAAAGAACAGAGAGTGTCTATTTCTAATATTAAACCCTCCTTTGAAAAACTTTGCTCTGCAAGACAAGCCCAAGGAAGTCACTAATAATTATTAAATTTGTTTTCAATTTAGTAGGTTGTTTTACTTTAAAAAGTTAATTATTAAATATGTCGAAATTTATTTTGTTTTGTATGTGTATGTGTTCTTTCCTTTCAGTCACTTAATCAATTTTTTTAAATAACATTTTCTCTTGGATATGCTCGCGCCCCCCCATCAGTGTGCTCATGCCCCCCTAGGGGGACGCGCCCCACAGGTTGAGAATCACTGGCTTATCATATGTATTTTGTGTTATAAAACCTGTATCGTTCATTATATAAATGGTTTCTACATTTTTCTTTTAATTGAACAGAAGCCTGGCACATCTTAGCCAATAATGGCTCCTGTGCCGATAAATCACAAAAAACAACCAACCAACCCGTGATATGGTCGTTCTGGGTTCGAGTCCCGACTCGGGCATGGTTGTTCTATCTGCAAGGTGTGTGAATATACCCCCTGTAAAAAGGGGTTATGCAAGCGAATGTAACACATGAAGTAGCTAAGTAGTACTCTCATTTGGCGCTGTTGAATAAATAAGGGGTGCTCATTTCGGCTTAAGTCGTTAACAGATACATGTCAGCCGGCTTGTAAAATGTTCGTAAGTAACAACACTTAACTGTCTAATTGCACCGCATTTGACCTTCATATTTTGGAAGACATTGGTTGTTCTTTCGCATTTCTAGATTTGAAGGATTTATTGGTATATATAAACGGCTGTCTAAAATATTCGTGCGATTTAAAGGAACTCCAGTGTTTTTGTTTCTCCATTGATTTGGTTTTTATGGGTAGAAGAATATGGAAAAGTGCGTTCAGATCATTGTTCTGGGGGTGAGATAGAAATATGAAATTTTATATTTATAATTTTGTTTTCATGGGTATAATATTTGTTTTCGTAGATACATTTCTAAGTTGAGCATTTTGCTTATTTAATTCATTTCTATTAATGTTTTAATCATTATATTAATGCATATCAAGAAGTAGCATACTACAAATTATACTTATAAAATTGAAATCAGTAAATTAAAATGACCATTTTTATAGGTTTTTTTTGGTTAAATTATACTTAATTGTGAAAATTTCGCAATTAAAAATGCCATGACACTCCAAAGATGTTTATATTATATCTTGAAAATTCAGTTAAGAAAAGAATTTGATTGAAGTCTATTTTAATTTATTCATTGAGTTTCTCACTAATGTGGTAACCCAAACAAATGGACGTATTTCTTCTGGCAGCCCTATGTATTTTATTGTTTACCTTGTTATCCATCTAGATTTTTTACTTTAACTGGTTGGCGGTGTTGGCATCTTTACTGATGTAAAGCGACACCTTAAAATAGATTTCAACTAAGGCGTTTAACGAAGAAACACGAAAATGTCATTCTTTATTCCAACTTCCTGTCTTTCTCCATTAGTAAAAATTTAGCAACTGCCATCATTGATTACTAATCAATTACTATTCGTTTCAGCATTCTCAGACCACTTTTTCGTTTCTATCTCAGTAAGGGGAGGAATTTTCCGAAGGATGAGCGCATTTTCGGAATTCTTCGTCGTTCCTTGACCTTTATTTTTGCCTTATTAGATACTATTTGTTCAGTGTTTTGTTTTTATCGTGTACATGTGAGTATAGTGTCCATTCTGATCATATTTAATTCAGTCCACAAGTAATCCGAGTTTATTTTAGAGTTAAATGTAAACATATCCTTTTTTTCATCTTTCCTCTCAACAATATGGTGTCCAACTAAACCCACCCTAACGCATGCAGAAGAGGGCGGAGGATTTTAGAATCCGTTCTCAAACATTTAGCTGTATTTTTTCACAGCACCAGTTTAGTCAGCACTAATTTGATAATATGATTCAACAGGGAAAAAAACTATATACAAAACACTTTCACCGAAGATCTAATATTGGACCAATGTCGCTTTCATATCATTAGATGAGGGAAGTATGTATTGAATTAGCAAGCGTGCAACCGATAAAGAAATGATTGACTATATAATTGTGCTACACCAAATAAGAACGATAGAAAATAATCATCATATCATATTTAATATAACTTCATCAGTAGTAAATAAATTTGAAATAGAGCAATCCTAACTTATTGAACATGAAAAATTTAGCTGTTATAACTGTTTAGATCATTGAGAAACTATGTGCCTTTGGGCAATTAAGGATAACCAAACGCAAGATGAGTACAAATGATGGACCCGATTTTAAAATATCATATTTTCGAAAATACTGCGCATATTATTAGGTTGGTGCGTATGAAATGTCGGATTCTCTTTACATGC
>JAPMOQ010041214.1:190125-212577 GCA_026543055.1 Argiope trifasciata
AATCACTTAAGAATCCGACATTTCATACGCACCAACCTAATACAATAAGCAATGTACGAATTTAAAAAACAACATACCAAGTGGACTTTTTAATTACAAATGTCCGATGTGTGACGGTTTGTTTCACGACATGCGTCCAATCTGTAATCCAGCTTTTTTTTTTTCGTCCAATTTGTAATCTAAACATTTTGTAACGTCATTCTGTCACTGGTTCTGACTGTTGAGAAAATGTATTTTTTAAGTTCTGGTAGTGATTTTGGCATTAGTGGTACATACACAATGTCTTGTGTCAATGATTTGTGTGTGTATTGATTCATGTAAAAAATAATTGTAAGATGTGTAAATTTTGGCAACCCTGCTTACTTCTTGTAGCAACTCCTCTTGCCTAACGGTGAGTGGGGCAGGAGAACGGTTGTGGGGAAAGAGAGGTCTAAAACGGAAGAAGAGAATGTCGCTCTGTTAGAATATCGGTGTTCCTTTTCGTATTCTTCGAAATTTTGGGATTTTATTTTGCGCTGTGTCCTGTATCAATATGTGAATAACATTCTGGGACCAAATTTGTAAAGGATCACTGTCTTTACCACTCACATTATAGAAACACCATTCAAGAAGGGGTTTTTACAATAAAAGACAAACACAAAATGTTTGGAGCGAACTGGATTACAAATTGGACGTATACTATGCAACCGAGTCACACATTGGACATTTGTGATTGACAAAAAAAACTTGGTATATTGCTTTTAAATTCCTGCATCACTTATTGTTATATGCGCTGTAATTTCGAATATATATATATTTTTTTAAATCGGGTCCATCATTTGCAGTTATCCTGCATTATGGAACTATATTCTTTATACATGTCATGGATCATATTTAAATTTAATCACAAATTTTAGAGAGGCATCATATCGTACTTTTCTACTTTTAAAAATGTTTTCATCCATGTAGAAAATAAAGTGTCAACATCTTGTTTATACCATTGCCATCCTGGAAAATCTTGGCAGAAAGTAAAATCTTTGCTAAATTAAGTTGATATGGGATGTGATATTTCCTCTCATATATGCCACGCATGTGCATGAATGTTATCCGATAAATTATGATAAGAAGGATAATAAAATCAGCATCATAATTTGAAAAATCTTTGCATGCTGAAAAACCATAACTATTCGAAGAAGATAAAAAGATTATTTGCTTCAAAGCGAAGAAAATCCTTCTATATTGCATTGAAACGCTCGGAAAATAAAATACAGCAGCCATCAAGCATTTATTTCTAAATTTTCCAAATAAAACTTCGGCATCGTGAGGCAAATTACATTTTCTAAATTTTTTTTTTCTTTGCGAGAAACTAGCTCCTAATTTTATGTTTCAAATGAATTTTGTACATGAGCTCTCGATATTTTTTTTACCAATTTTAAGAGTAGAACGCATACTTAATTTCGAATGCAAATTTACTTCGTTTCTTGTCTATTTGTGTAGGATGTTCAAACGAAATTCTAAAGAGTCTGTCAATTGCAATTATTATTTTTCAATAAGGTTGGGTGATTACTATAGGATAGTTGTAGAGTTAAATGTATAACAAGATTATGACATATTATATGATAAATAGTTTAAATATAAAAAGAAAAAAGTAATCCATATCTCTATTAATAATTAAGATGAAAGTATGTGTGTATGAATGTATGTGTTGGCCTTCAATAGGACATACCATTATAACTTACAACTTTCACATTCGTTGCAGACATATATTAGCAAATAAGAATGTTTATTCATAGTTATTTTTTCACATTTTAATTCGGATTTTATTTAATTAAAAGGAATTAATAGAATTATTTTGTCGTTTTAACGTAATAACTTCCGATCATGTTATTAAAAATTTTTTTTATAATATTTGAAATAAAAAAATACTGAATATTTCTTATTTCATCAGAGAAGGTATAATTTAATGATCAGTATAAGAACAACTGAAGATTGTTGAATATTACTCTAAAATAATAATAGCAGGTTAATAAAATCGTTGCAGAATACCTTTAATATAGTAGAGCCATCTTATAACTATCCAAATTTAAAATTTAAAAATACTTCACTGATTAAACCATTAAAACTGCATTAAATATAAAAGAGTCTAACCAAAAATTTTAGCGAAACGTCTAATTTCCAAAGCCGCCTAGTATTTAAATAATTTTAATTAAATCATAATATTATAAAATGATTTTATTTATTTCTCAATTTTTAATTTATAATTAATATAACCAGATTTATATCTATATTTATAATAAAGCTGAATATGTTTATATGTATAATGGTATTTAATGTATAACAAGATCATAAGAATATTATCTGAAAAATATATTAAGCATAAACTGAAGAGAGATATTCCTATTTCTACTAATAATCAAGATAAATGGTATGTTATGTTGACCACAACCTTATAGAAATTATAGCTTCCGAATTCGCCAAAGATAAATCTTAGAGTGCGAGAATAACTCATAGTTATTCTTTGATATTTTAATTGGGATTTTATTTAACTTGGAAATTAATATGTGTATATCGGCTTTTCAACGCAATAATTTCCTATCATTTTATTGCATAAAAATAATGTTTGACAGTTTTTAAGATTAAAAAAAAATAAAAATCCAGGAGATATTGATTTAATTGGAATTTTTTTACCCCAATTTATCTCAATTTTAAAAGGGCTTTTAATTTTTTATAACATTTTTAATGCTGTGAATGAATTTCGTTTTCATTGCTGAAATAAATATTTTATTCTGTACTTTTCGCTCATTGTTACTGATTTGAGTATCGAAATTATTCTTCCCTTTAGAATAATATTGCAGTTCAAAAAGAGCTGTTGATAAAATTATAGCTTTGAAGAAGCGCATTTGATTTTCAATTGAAATAATTGATGATTAAACTTTTTATGCAGTTCACAGATCTTTAAACAGATTTATACGACTATTTCATTTGAGTTTTTTGCTTTCATACTGAATTATACATATTATTGTTGAATTTTTTAATTGTGTCAGAGACAAATTTAATTTAATGACCAATATAAGAACAAATATAGGCAAGGAAATATTACAATAAAAGGTTTAAAATAAATTAGTAGAATAATTTTAATTCAATTAATTGTAACTAATTTCGGCAAACAATTTTATAATAAATAAAATTCAAAATTTTAAAAAAAATCTTTACTGAGGGAACTATTATGACTGTGTTACATATAAAAGATTCTTAACCTGCATAATGGCCTGGTATTTAAATAAATCTGATTAAAACGTAATATTTTAAAATATATATTTTAATTTCAGTTATATACTAATTTAAATTTTCAATTATTAATACTAAGAAATCTTTTAATAAATACTACTGTCAGATAATTACTCTTATATCGAATCAAGTTTAATTAAGTTTCTTTATTAATTGGTAATTAATTTTTGAAATGGTTAAATAGTATAATAACAGCCAGAATAATTACGTATCAAAAATATTAATATAATTATTTTAATTTTTTTTTAAATAAAAAATAATAATAACACATGAAGCAATGAATATATATTCGATTATAAAATATTTTTGAAACATGAAATAAGTCAAACCAAATGAAGGATTTTAAGAAGATCACTGTTAATTGCAGCACATTTCAGTTTCTTTATAACCATTTTCCATTATAACCACAGAGATTTAAAAAATTATAAACACTGAAATATTTCGCTAAGCTCCTAATTATTTTAATGATTGTCTCATCTGTATAGCTGTATTGCCACATTTATTTCTGCCTTTTCTTTATGTGCCGGTAGATATACAATTTAAAGAAGATAAAAATAAGAAAAAACATGTCTCTGTATCAAAATTTCGACTTTGGCTCAAGTTTGAACTCATACTTCCTTATCTCTTATAATTCTTTTATAATTACTCTCACAAATATGTCATATGTTATTGGCATCGATGTAAAATAATTGCTACAGATAATAAAACAAATCTGTGAATCTAACATTTGCATTTTCTTTTAAACACTTCATTATAATTTAGATAAAGATTTATTATCGTCTGCAATTAAATATTTAAAATTTTTCATGTTTATTTGGTTGAATATCTAGCAGAATCGTAGATGCTATGAGAATTCTAGTGTATTTTACTTCGAATAGAACTAATTTTTACAAAAGTGTAATGAATATTTTGAATTTATTAGCATGTATTTTGCGTTATTTAATTTTCGTTTTCGAAAACCTTCCAAAACTAAACAAGAACGATTTATTGGAATTGCCGATCTTTAAATGCAATAGCTTTATAAATGTTTTGATTATTCAAAGATATGACTCGCACAAATATAAAGTTAAGATTTTTTTTAAAACGAAATTCTAGCTAAATTACAACATGATCGTACAAAGAAAATTTGCAAAACAAATACATTTTATACGCCATTTTATTTTAAATAAAATATTTCTTTTCTTCTAAATATTTTCGAAAATTATGTTCTCTTAAAAATTAGCTATTTTAATTTCATATTCAAATGACTTCCTTTGAAACTTACATTTTAATATTAAGCGAATTTCTTAATGATTTATATATTTTAATAAGAACGTATTTTCATGATATACAGCCGTTGATTTAGCTTCATAGAATTATAATTGAGAGCTTCGTATTCTTTGAACATTTAACAATAACTTTACTTTACTAATTAATAATTAATTTCTCTTTGTCACAGCTCATTCTCAACAGCTTCTAGCAATTTAAGTTTGTTCGTTTAGGGGTATAATATATACACCTTAAATGATGAATTATTATAGAATCTGGGAACTGTAAATAACAGATTATTTATGCTTGAATTTAACAAGGGATATTATCGAATCCTTTGTTAACTAAGGATCAGGGATATTTTATGTATTTAACATCATTATGATTAAGACAGAATTTAATGGCAAACATGAAATCATAAGTCAATCAATGAATATTGTCAAAGTTATTAAATAAGAATATTCTTTCCAATTAAAAGGTTAAAGATATTTTCGAGTAAGATCGTTTGGACGAATTTAATGATAATTGATATAAACTTTGACTTGAAGAAATTTATATTTTGGATGAAAATTAAGGAATTAGCAAACGGCAGCATGGAGTTTTTATATGTAAATATATAATCCCATAACTGGAGATATAAATTTCTTCATTTGACCAGAGACATGGAGTCAAAATGACAACATTTTTATTTTTGTTTTTGTAAACAGTGTTTAAATTAGTTTTGAAAGCACTATACATTCAGGAAATCATGTAGTTACCAAAAAGAATTTCATATATATATATATATATATATATATATATTATAAATATCTTCATATGGCTAGAGACATGGAGTCAAAATGACATCATTTTTTTTGTTTTTGTTTTTGTTTTTTGATAAAATTTTTATTTTGGGTTTTTGACAACATTTTTTGTTTTTTGACAATTTTTTTTTTGCTTTTTGTATACGGCATTTAAATTAGTTTTGGAAGCACTATACATTCAGAAAATCATGTAGTTACCCAAAATATTTAAAATTCTCATTGTTATAATATTAAATTTTAGAAAGATGTAAGAAAAACCTTAGCAATCTTATAAAGAGCATTTACTTCATTTTAGATATTCCGGAATTGCAATAATGGTAATAACTGTTAGAATTTTAAAAAAAACAAAAATAAAAAATACAGTATTTTAAATTTTAATTTAATAATATTTCTTTATTTTTTTTAGCATTGGCAAAAACATAGTGTCAATGTCTCCATAAATAACAACGAAACCTGGAAAAATAATAAATCGGTTATATGAAAGTTTTCATACTTAGACTTGCCAAAATAAGTCTAAAAGAGCAACATGATGGTACTGAGAAGATGATTACATTCAAGGTCAAAATGTCACATGATAATCAAAGCTAATGAACAATGCGAAGTCTTTTTGACTCTCGTTTCCAGTTACGGGATATATACATAAATTTAACCATTTACAAAACATACTTTTTTATTAAATATCTTCTACTTTTAATTTCCATTATGTTGTTATAAATATTATAGAATATAGAAATTAATATCTTTTCAAATTCAACTCTGTAAAATGGAACACATATATATTAAAAATGAATTGATTTATTGATAAAAAAAGTCTTGAAATGTAACGATTCTGTAATATTATCAGAAAATTACAGATTTATAAAACTCCATAACTCCAGTAAAATAAGAATCGAAAAAAAATTATTGAAAAATTCTTTTATTATAAACATGAAACAAATTTAATAATTGTGCGTCAAAATGAAATTCTGAAAAAAAAAAAATGTAATTCAATAGCTTAATTTTGTACGAATACAGAATCTTAAAGGTTTGCAAAAAAATATGTTATAGTGAACACTTTTTTCACTAAAAATCCATCTTTTTCTGTTCAGTAGATTCAATAAAAATCCTAAATTCATATCAAAAATTTATATTTCATAACTATTGTACACCAATGTCACATAAGCCGTTTTCTGGTATCCAAATTTATTAGACTTACAAGTTTGAAGAGATTACTCTTTTAAGGTATTTAAGAGAAACGTATGTATTTTCTTGACATCATAATTTTTTTTTGTATTATAAAATATATTTATTCTTAATTGCCAAGTCAGTTAGGGTATATAGTGGCTGAGAAACATTATTCGGTAAAAGTAATTGCTCTATTCTCTAAATTTGTTATTAACAGCCTTATTCAGATTAGTACTAAAACGTTTACTGAAGAATTGATAGACACATTAAAGTAATTGATCAATTTTTCCTTTAATTGAAATATAAATGTGGACCAATATCCTCTGAAAATACTTCAAACATACAAATCAAATTATTCCTAAGTTTAGAGTAAATTCAAGTGTCCTTTTCAGAGTTTCTATTTGGCTAGGTTGAAAAAAAAGTGGCACACTTTGCCTTGTTTGATGTTTGAACAAGGATAAAACTGCTAATAGAATAAGATCAAAACAATCTTAGATAACACTAAAACTAAAAATTGGTAAGTAAAACAGAATATGATATATGACGTTAACAAAATCTACTAATTTGAATATTTAGCGTTTATGGTGTATATATAGATATATTCTGGATTTATAATTAAATATATAAATTACATTTGTATGAAAGAATTCTTTTGAATTATATATGTTTAACAAAACTAATGCTTATCAGTCAGTTCAGTGCTAAATTAGTGCTAATAATGAATTTTTGCACAAAATCAACATGTTCTTTAATTTTGAATTTATTTTCATATAAATAAAAGGTTGAGAATAAAATGAGATAAAATAAATTTCTTTAGTTTAACTAATTTGCTTAAAGCAAATGGACAACTTGAGTATAAATTCCTTCAATAAAAATATATTTTAACATGTTAACTAGATATGACAAAACATTTCAATGCAAAACGATTTGAATATAAATGAACTAACCGATTAACAGGTTAGCCTGTTTCTATGCTATTTTTTATAGTTTCTTTTTTGGTAGATTTTGCATTGAAAATATAGAAACAAATATATTTGCACGCATTAGGTTAGAAATAAATTTATAGGAAAGAAAATGCACAATTTAATAACTTTGTAAACAGTTGAAGAGTAATAAGTAGTAAATAGAATCTGGAAATTCCAAGTTTCTATTTAAACACCATTAATATTTTCCCCTTTTAATGATATTATCTATCTAATAAGTTATTATATCATAATCAAATAATTTGCAAATTATTAATTTATATACACTACTAATACATAAAAATATTTCCTAGCCTGACAATGCATTATAATAATTTCCAACCTTTCTGTTTCAAATTGAACAATTTTCCTTCTGACTGATTCATGAAATTCGAATTTCTGGAAATGAGTTTCTTTCGTTTTAAATGAAATTGAATGCTTTACTTGAGCTATTGGTAAAAATTCAAAAGTTATCTAGTTATCTCTACTATATCACGACTGATTTGTGAAGTGATTAATTCGCTGATTGTATCGAAGTTATCTTTAATTGCAAATGATTTTTATCTTAAGTCAAATGAGCCTTGTATTCACGATTTTCTGGTGCAGTAGCAATTGTTGGCATTGTTCCAAGTGTGAACCAGTTAAATAAGCAGCGTTACGACCGATAAATTAACGTAGTAATTTCCTGATCTGGAACTTCCTAAATGGAATTGAGATTGCTTTTAATTACAGCTGGCTCTCATTTTAAATCAATAAATTACTCTCTTCTAGATTTTATAGTCCTGCAGAAATGTTATTACAATCTGAAAAAGAAACGCAGTTGGTTGAGTTGAGTCATTATTGATTTTTAAAGAAACTCTTTCTTAATCGGCAATTTGCTGAATTGTAATGACATTGCCTTTAACACGTTATGAATCAAGCCTATTTTGGTATCATTTCTGACCAGATCACGGTATTCGATTTCTTTGATATAGAATACATGAGAATCAAAGTAAAGTTGCAATAAAACGGCGTGAGTTTAGGTCCATTATTTCGGGATCTACAGATTAAATTTTACTAAAATAATTCATAACTTTAATGTACATCTTAAAACAATAATTAATAAACAATTTAGATATAATTTACAGGGTGGTTATAATCAATGTTCCACTTTGAATTTCGCTCATAAAAGAAAAACTACTTCACCAAATATTATCAGACCTGATAATAGTTTAAAAGAAATAATGGAAATTGCCTTTTCCAAGTTCAAAATCTCACCACCAGTGGTGAAATAGTAGTGTATATATATTATTAATAAAACAGAATATAAAGACATCAGTTTAAAATGTTGTGACATTCCCCTTCCCCCTTTATTGATAAAATGTTTCCGCCAGCTGTATTGCCTTTGTGTTTGCTAGACACCTTGAGATAACCAGATGTTGTCGATATTCTCTTTTTGGAACCTGAGGCATCTATATCTGAAAGAACACACATGGAAATTCCTCATCCAGAAGACAGTGATAGTTCTTTCAGAGACAATGGAGCATCCAGACATCTGGATGCCGATTTTTCCTATCATAAGCGGAACCCATGCTCCAGACTTTTCGACTCACCTTAAATACCTTCCGACGACAGACTGAAACCCTTGGAGATGGCCCTTTGCTGGAAATGATGGGCCGGAAGAGAGGACCCGTATACACTGAAGAAGAGGAGGCGGGGATTTTCTCTGAGATAAAATACGCAGAGTTTTTTTTGGAAAGGAGAGAAGTGTTTCTGGGAGACAGCTGGAGTACGCCCATGAGTCCAGTAGATTTGGAGAGCCATCTGAAATGATGACTGACTGACTAACCTGTGAATTCAAAGTGGTGTTGTGTTTACTATTTAATGGAGAACTAATCTTCAAAAAAAACCCTTCAACTTGGACTGTTGTGATGTAAATAGCAGTTATTTAATCAAGATAAGAATGACTTGTTCTTTGTATATATATAGGCTGTAAAATAAAAAAGTGTCAAAACATTCTGAGTATTCGTTGATCTATCGAGATCAAGTCATTACAATGTGTTACAAAGCACATTTAATGTGGTGTTCACCATTTTCTGAAAGCAAGTTAATTGCATTACAGATTCTCAACAATATCTTTTAGCATATCAAGAGGAATGTTACGTACATGTCGATATATCGCATCTTTCAGTTCAGCCAAATTACTTAGATTATCACCATTAACAGAGCTTTTGAGATGACACTCATTGAACATGCTTGCAACAAATTTTGGAAACGATTGAACAAATTCTGAACCAATATCGTCATATCATACTTTACTTAACAATACTGATACAGCGCCATTTCACCCTTGGTGAAGAATTTAACAAAATTTTTGACAGGAAATGAATTTTATGAATTCCTTTAATTTATTACCAAATTTGATAATATTAGGTCTAGTAGTTTTAAATTTATGACCATATCAACATGAAACTTTAATTTTAACTGTCTTGCATATCTACTATCGACAGTGATTGTTTTGATCTGAATGAAATGTAGACAATTCATAACCGGTGATTGATAATGTTCGAAAGAAAAGTTTATCATGTCAATCAATAATGACTAACATTACTGAATTTCAACTTTAAATGACTCCTTATCTAAAAATAATTCAGTGCACTTTTCTTAATTTTCTGGTACAATCGCGATTATCGGAATAGTTTCAAAAGTAATCTGGTCCCCAACGTTGCTTTGCGTTTGATTTGTTAAGGTATCCGATTACGTTAAAAATATTAGTTATTACCTTCATTGGCGATTTTTTTCATTGTTAGTTCTTGTAGTTCAGACTTTCCTCTTTCCAAAACAGTTCATGTTTTTCATGAAAAGGAAGGCCTGATTACTGATCCCGGGTGACATATTTTTTAAGCTAAAATTTGTCTTTGAATTCAATTTTCTCAAAACTTTCATTCTCATAAAAATTCCTCACCATTAACATCATATCTCAAAAACTAATAGAGGTACTTACAAGAAAATTTCAGCATCTGTTTGAAATAATATGGGCAAAGAAATGAATCAAACGTTTTATTATAGGCGTAATACTTTTTCGTTTATAGGTTTTTTTAGAAAAATTAAGTTGTAAATTTATGAGAAAAAATGCGTATATACGTATATTTGTATCCATTACTTATTTGCATCTGAAAATGTTTCTCCGATAATGGCTCATTTCATTTATTATTATATTCTATATCTTGCGTACAAAGAAAAATAGGATTGTTGAATTACAGTTTTCTGTATAGTGTTAATCATTTTGGTTAAATTTCGCTAAAATTTACAAGAAATTTTTCTATTTCTCAAAAAAAATAATATATTTAAAAAAAATATAATAATATATTTTCAAATATTTTTTTTGCATTTATAGTGTTTATAATTAACAATGCATCTAAAAACCATAAATAATTTTTAAAAAATCCAATTTTTCAAAATTTTCCCTTTGAACATATTCGGATACCATAAATGGTTAATTTATTTATCTTGAATTTCACTGAAGTTATCTTCAATATCCATCACCGGTGATTTTTGCAGAATTTAACGTATTAACTATCATTTAATCTCATTTTAAACAAATAAGCGCTCTTTTCTTGAATTTCCGGTACAGAGCGGTAGCTATAAAGTTCCGAAAGAAATTCAATGTTCTAAATAACGTCGCAATCGATTAAATAGATAACTAATTTTACTACCTAAAATAGCATTGGGATTGAGATTAATCGCATCAGTTTTCAATGTGAGTAGATGCAATGGGCATTTCTTTATTTTCCGGTTATTTCAGTCATATTAAGAGTTTGAATTTTATTCCATAATGCAAATGATGGACTCGATATTAAAAAATCATGCTTTCAAAACAATACAAATATTATAGTAAGTAATACATGAATTTAATGAGAAATATACTAAGTTCTTTTCCAGTTACAAATTTACGATGTGTGATCTGCTTGTCACACAGCGTATGCCCAATCCGTAATCCAGTCCAATCCAAACATTATGTAACATCACTGACAATGGATTTGAATACTGCACAGATGCAGTAATGGCGATGTATTCGGCATTCGTGGGAAATAAATAACGTCTTGTGCGAATGTTTTTAATAATTTTAAAAGTGCTCAGAAGTCCCTTAAAAGTACAGTTCTCAAGAAGGAAAATAAAACCACAGGACCCAGACGGACTCTACAAATTTTGAGAATACAGTGATTGTTTATTTGTTGATGCATGTCACACAGATGTTCTCAATGTAATTTATCAATCTCTTCGTTTTAGTTAGCATTTTTATTTCCCTGTATGTTTAACCCATAGTCCGTATTTTTTTAAGTATTATTGTTCACTCCATCTAATTATTATCTCATCAAAAAATTGAACACAGTCGTGTAGGATTTGATACCAATGGGATTCTCTCTGCAGATACCTGTATGGTTTGTCGTCTTTTTCTTTCTTTATTGTTTTTATATCTTTCTCTTTTTTTCTTTCCATTCTATGCCCTTCTAACCGGTGAGATAACTTAATGTTATAGGCACCAGGGCCGCAGGATGGCTTTATGTTATGTGAGTTTGTATAGGTGTGGTATCTAATACTATAATACGAGGAATGGTTGTCAAGTCTAAAATCGCCCCAGAATTAAGAAACTCCGGTAAACTTCGGGGTCTGGGGTTTTTGGCCACGAGGAATCGATTGGAGAGGGTTTTGAAGCGTTACGGTCGAGCAGTTCGGAGTTACAGATAGGATATTTTCAAACTTTATTAGTTCGCCATAATGGCTACTTAAATTTTCAAGCGGTAACGTGCTGCCATCTATAGCCAATATGGCGAACTAATAAAGTTTTATGTTTATGCTGTTATAGGTTTATAATATGTTTCTTATGTATGTATATATGTTTGGTTTTTCTAAATAAATTTGTCAAAAATATTGAACAAAACACTTCAATCTTTACCTTTACTTTACCTTTGTATAGAATAGTTCCCTTTCCAAACTCTAACTTTGTTTAGAATAGTTGACAATGGTGCACTTTAACCGGTTATCTTTTCACCAATGGTTTCACAAATTTTCTTATGGCATGTATTGTTTTGATAAATCACAATTGAAAATTTAAATCTTGGCGTTAGCGTCGATACCTGTTTTCTCCGAACGGTGCTCGGTCACCCGCTGGTACTATCAAATATAACAGACGAAACAAAATGTTTGAAACGGACTAGATAACAGATTAGACATGCTATGCAACAAAAAGGCACAGATTGAAAATTTGTAACTGGAAAAAACTTAGTATGCTTATCTTGCTAAACTCTTTAAATTTGTGCAGTAGTTTCGGAAACATGATTTTCTTAAAATTCGGGTTTATCTTTTGTAATCATCTTGTATATTGAAAACGACGCGTATGCAATTTGGAATTTCATTGTAACAACTCGGTCGGAAACTTGACATAATTCTACAATTTTAGTGCCAAATCTACTTTAACTAAATCTCATTGATTAAAACAAGTTTTTTTAGTGTTACAGTATTCACATAAACACGAAGTCTAAAACTGGCACATGAATTTGGTTAAAATCTGATATAGGTCAGCAATTTTAAACGTATGTTCGGATCTCAAAATTCATTAAAATAGCTAATTTGGTTTCTGATATAGGGATTTGCTTTAACCTAATATGACGGAAGGAAAAGAGTGACGAATAATATAAAGTTATCAAATCGAAAAAAATCGAGAACTGCTTCTGTGAAGTTTACAATAACCACAATAAGTAATAGGCCATTATCAAGACATCAATAGATTTAAACATGACCAATGTCATAGATTATTGTGAGAAGTATAAATGGGGCCGTAGATTGAAAGACATAAAAGAAGAAAGAAAAAAAAAGTAGAAATATACAGCTGAAGAATGGAGAAATTGTTCATTTTTATAAATATATAAATTATAATATAATTATAATATAACTATATAAATTATTTTTATAACTATATTTTATAACTATATAACTATAGGAATTTTGATTTAAATGAACAGGCAAAACTCATTGTAGCTTTTAACATCTCTTACAGAATTCAGAAAAATATGGTTGTATTTAATTTTACATAAAGAGAAAAGCTTAGCAGGTTCTTTATCTTTCATTTAGTTTCAACATAACAAATACATGTCTATCATAATATTTATATAGTTTTTCCTTTCATTTTTTTTGTGAAAAATATGGCATCATTTAGCTTTGCATATATATATATATATATATATATATATATATGTATGTATGTATTATGTATTAATTGGGTGGGACAGAATGCCCATCCAACCACATTTAGTTCAGTGTCTAGGGTCACTGAATGAAGAAAAAGAAGCTTTTGAATATGAAAGCTATTTATTTACAGTAAAGAAAAAGACATTTACAATTACGACAGGTCTATTTACAATAGAGAAAAGAAAAAGTATCACCCATAGATGCCACCAAGAGTCAATGATTGTTTCATGGCGAAACTACGTTACGTTTTTACAAGATGCATGATCGGAAACGACACGACTCTCTCTAGTCCCCGTCCGGCGAGCGAATGCCCAGTTCACTTTTTCTCAAATTCTGACGTCACACGCGTTAGGTTGAGGTTCAGCGATATTTGTGATACCCTTGGCGACATCTATTGCAACAAATTGGAAAAATATTTAACAGCAAAACTAAATATTTAACAGCAATGGCCTGATTAAATCTCTACATATATATATAATCAATTAAATATAAAACAAATTAAATATATAAATATTATAATCAATCATATATCAATTAAAAAATTCTAAAAATTTCTTCTAATTTATAATATAAATCATTTTAAACAAAACGGAGTCTCGTGTAGATATTGAAGTATATGTAGAATAAAGTGACTATGCTGAATTTTTTAAACCTCAATTTAAAAATAATTCATAAAATAACTAAAAAGTCCCCTTAGAAAAATATACGCTGTACCATAATGAAAACAGGAAATAATTTCATGGAGATATCTCCAAAGTTGGCGAATATATTTGCAACTAAACATGACGAACTTTCTCTGCCATGAAAATTGACTTATCCTAAATTTCAAAATATAAACGTTGAAATAAAATTTAAATAACTAAGAAATTAAAAAAAAATGTATTAAAAAATGAAAAATAAAATCGGATGATTATTGGGGAATACATTTTTTTCAATTTTAGGACGCACTTTTTCAAAGTGTCAAAAATTTCGTGACAAATATCGTAGCTTATTTTACATATAATTCCATGAAACTTTTTCTTCTGTTTTTATTAAAATATTGGTTGAGTTTTTTAATTTTATATTTTAGTATATCTTTTTATAATTTTTAAAATTGTTTAAATTTTTTTTAATTTTATTTTTCTAACCTCTTTCTTACGAAGTTAGGAACACTGTGTTGATATCTTAATAAGCCAGTTAACATCTACGGGAAAGGAGCAATTACTTTGTCCTGTGGTTACGTTACTAGGCTTCAGATCCAAAGGTCCCGGGTTCTCTTCCGAGCACATTTCACCTTCCCACAATGGTGACCTCGAACAATGAACCTTCAACCTTCATGCAACTGTCGTGGCGCCATCTACCGCAACCAAAATCGTCAGACTCACTTGGCGCAACAATTCACGCACGATCTCCATAACGCTTGGTGTGACAAAAAAGTTCTCAGCTCACCTAACAAAGATGGGTACGATGCATTAGACATAACATCTACACATAGCAACCAATCACTCAACAAATCAATTCATCACCACTCAACAACAACGCATATCGTTCGTCAACTTACTGGAGGTTGAGTCTGTGGTGATATCTTAATAAGCAAGATAACATCTACGGAAGATGAGCAATTGCTTTTGTCCTGTGGTTATGTTACTAGGCTTCAGATGCAAAGGTGTCCCGGGTTCCATTCCAAGCACATCTCGTCCTCCTACAACACTATACTTTGTTTCAATAAATTCTATGGTCTCTTATACATGCACGTTACTGTCTTAGCTATATGAAACACCGTTTTCAATTTAAATGTCTGAAAAGGTTATATCATCACTTTGTATTAATCCTTTAATTAAAAACAAAATCAATGATAAAATTCAAAGGGTTTAAAACTCACTAACTGATTTAAAATTCTGAGAAACTCATTGTATCAACGTATCCGACTACGTTAAAATCACTTGTTATAGACTACTACAGACTTTCCTCTTTCTAAAACAGTTTTTTTTTACTAGGAAAAGTAAGTTCTGACCTATCATCCAAGGGAATTTAAAGTAAAACATATTTTTTAGTTAAAATTTGTCTTTAACTCGATAATAATTTTCATAAAAATTCCCCACTGTTTACATATATGAAAAACTAATAGAGGTATTGACATTAAAATTTCAGAGATTGTTTTGAAAAATATGGAGAATGAAATGAACCTGTTGGTGGAAAGCATTTTTATTTATAGCTGTTTTTAGAAAAGTAAAGCTGTTAATTTATGAAAAAATTGTATTTATACATATATTTTTACAAACAATTTCTTTGCATTTCAATATTTTTCTTATGTTTTGGTTCATTTCATTCATCATTATATTTTATAACCTGAGTATAAAGTGAAATAGGATTGCTGCATTACAATTTTGTGTGGAGTGTTGACAATTTTTGTTGAATTTCCTTAAAATTTACAACAGATTTTCCTATTTCACAAAATAAATTATATTTTCATATAAATTTTTGTATTTATAGTGTTTACTAATGACCATATATCTAAAAATCATAAATGTTTTTTAAGAAAATCGGGATCGTTCTCTGATCCAGGTCCAAATTACGATATGCGGGTGGGTGGACAAAATGTATGAATGAATTCCACCCCGTAAAAAGAGTCGTGACGCGAGAGTAGCTAAGTCGTACTCTTGGCTTTAGATAGCGTTACTGATAATAAACAAGAGATGCACAATTCAGATTAAATCGCAATGGCTCTTTAGTCAGCGGGATAATTGCCGTTAAAATCAACAACAAAAAATTCCGATTTATCCAAAATTTTCCTCTGTTTGCTTAAATCATATAAAATCTAACTATAATAAAAGTATGAATTGAATAACAATAAACATTAGTTATGATTGCATTTGTATTCTGTCTTCATTATCAATAATGGAACGGATTACCATTCCATAAACACGCCATATTTCCGGAAACCCAAACTAAGCCAAGCAAGTAAGCAATTTAAAGTTACAGAATCCAACTTCATTATTTAAATTGTCAAATAAACATTACGTCTCTACTGAAATGAAATGAATTCACATCGTTCTATTTCAGAGATTAACGAATCATTTTCTCTAGTTTGAAAGAATTATATTTCCGTTGATTAATACTGCATTAACGAATCCCGGAATTCAGGTTGGGCAATGATCTGATTAGTCGAGTGGTCCAGGAATATGCTCTCAGAAAAGTCAGTCGAAATGCGTATATTTTGAAAGGCCTTCAAACTAATTTAGAATTGTTCTGAGGAAATAATAGTGTCTGAGTTTGTTATAATTAGATGTATTTAGTGACCAACTGACTCACCCGGATTGATAGTTACTGAAGAATTGAATTAAATAGTTTGCATAATTTCTTCATAGTTTTAAAATTAAAATATTTTTTAATTAAAATTACTTTATACATATAACTCGTGCTATTTAAAAAAAACTAATGTCAATCTATTCATCCGGGGTGTCTAAAAACCTTTGACAGAGGCTTTATTCCTTAAATATTGACCACAGACACGTACTGTGAATTGTAAATTTGCGTAGAAAAAAGGTGCAAAATGATATGAAATCGATTATAATTTTCAAGAGATTTAAACCATACAAAATTTAAATTTTTATACGGACCCTGTACAAAATTCTTTTCAGTGAGTGAAAATGTACCAAAAGGTCGTGCACAAAATTTCAGCATTTTACCATGAAAACTCTCCAAGATATGTTAAAACAAAGTTGGTGAAGGGTCAATCAGAAATTAAAATGCAAATGTTTACAGCTTCAGTGCAGATAAAGCGTCGAAGGAATGCATCACAAAGACATAAAATACACTTCATATTTTTAGTTTTAAATACAAATTTTAAAATCTATGTTTCCTGAAAAATACTTTATATCATGAATTACAGAATATGACTTAAAAATAATACAGTCAACAAACTTGTAAAAAAGACTTTAAAAGGTTTGCATAGATATGCCTACGTATATTTTGTGGGGGTGTTTAAGTACAGCGATTTATTTGTCGACTCTCTTGAAAAAAGCAGAATTACAACAACGCTGGGGCTGTCATGACATCATGGGGATAAACTTTATAGAGTGTACAGGAATGCAATTAGGCGAATGCAGCTCTGTATTGGCATGGATGGAAAATATTTTGAAAAATTATGTAATTTTATTAAATTACGTTGTATTATGTTATTAAGTTATGAAGAATACTTTAACATTTTATATCATGAGTTAAATATAACTTATAAATAAAGCAATCAATGAATTTGTTGAAAAAACTTTCATCATCTTTACATTATATTATTATTTCTACACATTTTTAAATTGTTTTGAACCAATAAATAGCAAAATTATTATTTATTTATCCAATAAATATTTTCTTTGTTAGTTTGTATATGACCCCTAAAAACCAACATTCTACATGATTTTTTCTCTTTGCGAACTCCTACCTCGGCTTCGAAAAATGATTTTAGTCAGTATTTATGTCGTTTCATATTTTTGAGACTTTTTGTGATAAAATGCTGAAATTTTATACATGACCTTATTAGAGGATGTGGTGCATTTTACCCACTGAGAATTTTTATACAGTTTAAAAATTTAAATTTTGTATTTTTTAAAGTTTAATTCTCTGGAAATTTTAATCGATTTCATAACAGTTGGCACCTTACGCAAGTTTGCAATCCACAGTATATGTCTGTGATCAATATTTCAGGAATAAATCCAAAGTCAAGTCAAGGTTATATCACAAGAAAAAACACTATACACAAGAAATGTAGAGGAAAACGGTCTTTATAATTTCATTACGAGGTAGATGAAAATAATAGACAAGTTTCAGGAGCAGTTATTTCATTATTTTCTAAATTCCATATTTCACAAGACAAAACAAACAAGAGCACGAAAATACACAACATTCACTTCGAATACAATCTAATAATCACCCTCCAGAAGGATCATGGGAAGTATGCATTGGTGTTAATAAAGTAACGCCATCTGTTGCATCAAAAGAGAAGGTATTATAGTTATGTAACTGCTACGTGACGATGTTTAAAAATAGATGCACTTTAATAAAAATTATTGAAAATTTGATCAAATTTGGAGTGAAACGCTAGTCAGTGAGCCGTTGGCATAAAAATGCAATAGCATATTTCAAAAAGCAAAACATGCTTCCATAAATTGATACCATTTTCAATGATTAAGACGAGTTATAGAAGCCGAATAACAGAGATAAAGAAAACTGATTTGTAGCCAATTTCGTGCTATTGTCAATGTCCCAGATATTTTTGGATAATCTATAATTGAAAAATTTCTTAAATTTTTGTCAAATCCATTAACTTTTTAATCAATTAAGAAATTTGTACAGTTTTACATAGCAATTCTTTTGAACACTTCAAACTGTTTGTATCTTCTATTTAACACATAGGTATTAGATTTATATATTTTTTAAAAATTTCATTACAATATATTAGGAAAATTCTCAATTTCTACAATACGTAACATCGATATTAGAGTCACTATGCAAAATTCCATTTTTTATCGATGTCCCTTATAAATGAAATGAACTGCTATCAAAAATATAGCTTTAAAACATCGACATTTGTTACATACTGCACTGATGGAAAAAAGAATCCCAACACTAGGAAGCAGCTGTGCTAGATAAACGAAATTTCGTAGGCGTGTTTATACATCTGAAAGATGACGTCGATTCAAATTTCAAGCTACGCGCGTAAGTGTGGCGCTAGTAGCGACACTATGAACATGCAAATGAGGTTTGCTTTAAATAAGCGCTGTAAGGTTCGTCATCGTTATTTACAGTTGAGATTTGACGTAGTGGGTTAATGTTAGTCAAGGATGCCTCTGAGAAGACGAAAAAGCCATTATCAACAGCTCACTGAGTTTGAAAGAGGTCGTGTTGTAGGGCTACGAGAAGGTGGGTTTTCTTTCCGCAATATTGCTGAAAGACTTGGCAGGAATGTATCCACTGTGCATGAATATTGGCGGCAGTGGTCAAGGGAAAGTACTGCCTCAATTAGATCAGGTTCCGGGCGGCCACGTGGTACTACTGAGATGGAAGACCGTCGTATTCGGCGTATGGCTGTGGCTAATCGTACTGCGTCTGCAGCTGAAATTCGAGCTGCAGTTGGCACCACAGTGACACAACGAACTGTTACAAATCGGTTACTTCAAGGACAGCTCCGAGCCAGACGCCCTGTACAGTGCATTCCCCTTCCTCCAAACCACTGCCGTTTGCGACTTGAGTGGTGTCAAGTAAAGCTCATTGGAGGACGGAGTAGAGATCTGATGTGTTTTCTGATGAAAGCCGGTTCTGCCTTGGTCGCAGTGATAGCCGTCTGTTGGTTAAAAGGAGGCCAAGTGTACGCCTGCTTGTGACCTGTCTGCGGTCTAGACAGACAGGCCTAATCTTGGAGTTATGGTTTGTGAAGCAATTTCGTATGACAGCAGGAGCACTCTCGTGGTTATCCCACGCACCCTGACTGCAAATTTGTACGTCAGTCTAGTGATACAACCTGTTGTGCTTCCATTCATGAACAGCATTCAAGGGGGTGTTTTCCAACAGGATAACGCTTGCCCTCATACCGCTGTTGTAACCCAACATGTTCTACAGAGTGTCGACATGTTGCCTTGGCCTGCTAGATCACCAGATCTTTTTCCAATCGAGCACGTATGGGACATCATTGGACGACAACTCCAGCGTCATCCACAACCAGCATTAACCGTCCCTGCATTGACCGCCCAAATGCAACATGTATGGAACTCCATCCCACAAACTGATATCCGACACCTGTGCGACACAATGCATGCACGTTTCTATGCTTGCATTCAAAATTCTGGTGGTTATACCGGTTACTAATGTACTAACATTTCACATTTGAAATGGCTCTACATGTGATCTTGAATCTTTAATCAATTAAATATGTTACCTAGACAAATGTATTCCTAAATTTTCATTACTGTACAATAATTTTTTCTTGGTGTTGGGATTTTTTTCCATCAGTGTATTTGATATTGATTTATATGTTTATATAATAATGCTTTGAATAAGAAAACACATAGCAGCTTTGTAAATAAGATTTCTTTTGTATATTCATATAACATATTTTTCTTTAATATTTTTTTCTATAAATGGCAATTTCAATTATTAAATTTATTTAAAACTTAACTGATTGGAATAATCAACGCCTTTTACTACATCCGTCAATTTTTATGCAAAGAAAATGCATAGCAATCTTAATAAAACATCACAAATATATTTCAAATGAAATAAGAAATTTCCCCAACTTATTTCTCAGAAATGATTATTTTTAAAAGTTTATCACACACCGGTATTTCATGTAATATCTTAATGGCACATTACTCCATAACACATCAAGGAAAAGGTATAGTTAAGGATATAAATAACTTATCGGAAATCTATCGACAAATATTTAAGTCTAACAATAATGAATAGGGTAAAAGGTAAACAGTTCATCAATTATACATTCAACATCTATGCAATCCAGCTTTTTTTCACATTATTTGTTGCCAAACAGTTCTGTGATTTTTCATAATAAAAGAACCGTTACCAGAATAAATTACGGAAGCATATGATACTGGCAGGCCGAAATTAAAATTATGGATTAAGTGAGAAAATAGTTACTTGAGATAAAGTTTCACATTCGTTGGCCTCAGGCATTCCATTAGAAAATGTAACATATATCGCAGAAACCTTTCAAATTATTTATTTCATTTCAAATCCTTTTCTTTATCTGCTTGAATAATTGCTTTTGAAATTCGTTTGCAGTAGCATTTCTTTTCGGTTCCAATGCTTTCAAATTTCCTGTTGCCAATCCTTTTCGATAATAATTCTGATGACAACTTTAAATTAGTTGGCTCTCTAAGCCAGAAAGAGACCAATTATCTTCTCATATTCCTGCTAATTTGTTAAGCCTATTAATTTTGTACTTAAATCATTATAAACCACAGTGGCAGCAAGTTTCGAATCGAATATTTTAAAAGTAAAAAGTATTGAAGCTTTATGTATTATGAAGAAAAATAACACCCCAGCTATTAAGACAGTTAAATGTTATAATTAAAATCATTATCCAAAGCCATTTACGTTAGGAATATTTTGAGTATATTTATTTGAAATATTTACATCATTCGAAAACTTATTTCATTCGAAACTTAAAACTTCGATTTAGTGGAGTAAGAACATGCTTCAATTATAATCATTTAGAAAACCGTTGAGGCATAGATGTATTTTGAAAAAGCATTTACTTTCTCTGTAAATGTGCAATACACTTATTAGAAAACTACTTTTCTGTAGCTCATATTGTAAACGCCTCGCTGAGTCAGATTAATGATTCATTAAATTAAATAATAGAATAGTTTTTAAATAGTAGAAATGCTTAGCCATTTTTAAAATGAGGAAGCAAAGAAAATTGTTCTTTAACTAGTTTTCTAGTTTTCTTTCAGGTTTCAATTTATTAATCTTACTTTTATTTCTTCTATTGAAGGTTCTTGTTTGTTCTTTTTACTGAAATAAATGGTATAAAACGGTATACCAAACCATTTGTAAAATATTATTAAAGAATTTGGTAGTTTTATTTTTCAGTTGAGGTTGAATAACGGAAACGAAGCTGTTTTAATTTTCTACGGAATTGGCCATCTTTATGTACAGTTATGAAATGCAATTTATGTCTATCATCGGGTTCAAAGCTGCAAAATTTGAGCCTGGTTCTGAAGTTTTGAGAGTTATATATATATATGTGTGTGTGTGTGTGTGTGTGTGTGTGTGTGTGTGTGTGTGTGTGT
>JAPMOQ010041214.1:212587-244841 GCA_026543055.1 Argiope trifasciata
TGTGTGTGTGTGTGTGTGTGTGTGTGTGTGTGTGTGTGTGTGTGTGTTAAATTCCAACTGGGCAGGAGCGGTCTGACAGACCACTAACGATAGACTTTAGGCCACCTTTATTCTATTTTTACCTCAATCGAATGGATTGGCCATGTAGCTTCCTGATTCATGACCTTCAATAAAGGGGTGCCATTTTTCAATCTACTTTTTTTAAGTAATTCATTTTTTAGTATAACATTTGTAAGACCACACACCTTTTTTTGCATCCCGGTATTAAATATGGCTTGGTTGATGGCGCTAAAATTTTGTCCCCGAAATACCATTCAACTTCCTGATCCTTGATACTAAGTATTGCTCCAGAGACTTTTAAATAAAGCAGAAAGTGTGGAGAGTAATAGTGCAGAAATTTTTTACAATGCAATTCCAACTCGGCTGTTTCTGATATATATGTTGGAATTCAACTAATTTTTCTAGTGATAATGTATTAATATACCAAGAGAAATATATACAGAATTTAAAAGCTTATTTTTATACTAATACTTAACCTGCATGTTTAAAATGTCCTCGGAAAACCGTCGATGCCGATAAAAAAATGGTCAGTTTTACCCATTGTCAGTATTTTTTATTTTTTATATAATTGTTGAATTTTCCCATATGTTGTTTTTATATACCTTTGCATACTGTGAAAAGAAATATGATATAAAAATAATAAGCAATATGAATTTTGAAGAATATTATTTGTTATAAGATGTAATTTGAGAAGAAATGTGTGTTCAATCACAGTTACTTTTTTTTAATGGTTATGTATTTAGAAAATAATTCTAAAATATATATATAAAGAAAAATATCAGCAGAATATATAGGTAGATTTTCGTACTAATGCTTTAATTTAAAAATTAAATTTGCGACTAAAGAAAATGCGATCTCGTTGACCGCACCTCCCCAGTTAAGTCCTAAGCTTTCTTCTGCCCAGCTAAGGGTTAAAGCAAAAATAGCCAAAAAGCCACACCATAACTTCAGAAATCCATATTAATTGAATAAAAAGCTCCCTGTTGGAAGCTAATTATTTCAAAACATAATCCAATGGCAATTTTTGTTTCTGGTTTAATGTTACTGACAATCAGATAGGATAAGTCACAACACAATTCATGTTTGGAAAACACGAATGAATCTGATGCTTTTTGGATTTTTTAAAAAAGAGGGGTTATTTCTAAGAATGAACTTGTGATAATTGAAGAATCTGAATCTATAAGAAACTTATAGTGTGTAAGAGTTCTTTAATTTTCTGGAAGAAAGTGACGGCTTTCATTAAAAGGATTGTACCAATTTTATCCAAAAGCGCATTCAGTATTTTTGTGTATGTTACGTGTATAATGTGCTAATATATTAGAATCTTGATTCAGAATAAATTTTTAAAGCTGATTGATCATGGCTAAACATTTAATCATATAGATCGCATAATATACAGAATAATTTTTAAAAATTAATGCTTTTGTTTCATGTGCAACTCTATGAACCCAATTGCTATGTTGAAAATCGAAATCCAGTTTCTAAGTTTATACTCGGTATGTTACTGTGTAAGGTGGGAAAGAGAATGAAAGTTGAAACACCAGGTTTTCGGTTTTAAATAAAATGTCATTATTCGAGAGGAAATGTTTAAATAAAAAAAATTGTAGTTGTTCGATAAGTTGTCAAAATTATTGATTAAGTAAAATGCTCAACGCTATAAAATATTGATAAATTCGAGATAAGTTTAAAATGTGCAAACTTAATAATATATATTTTTAATTTTAAAAAATGTGAACTTTTGGAATTTTTTTTCAAATATGGTATACATATAAAGAAATATCTAATAGAAGTGTCAGTTTGACAACTGCATTATTTTTTGAAAAGTTAGAATACGCCGAATAAAACAGATATGTAGGAAAATGCATTTAATTCTTTTCTATCATTCGTAATTCACGGATAGAGTAAAAATTTTATTAAATAATCTATTTAAAATTTCGAACATC
Organism: Argiope trifasciata; assembly: GCA_026543055.1. Taxonomy (NCBI): domain Eukaryota; kingdom Metazoa; phylum Arthropoda; class Arachnida; order Araneae; family Araneidae; genus Argiope; species Argiope trifasciata. Next base: position 214,591 of record JAPMOQ010041214.1, read on the forward strand.
AAGAAACAGCAAAAATTAAATTTGTATCTGGCATTTTCTCTCTATCATTAGTTCAAAACTTATTTCCAATTAATAAAAGTGTTCACAAATAGTCGTAGTTAATGTTTTTCGAGAATCAACCCAAAAAAAGCTTTTTTTTTTCTTTTACTTCATTTTGATAAACTTTTCCATCAGTCTGTCATGACTATTACGCACTGAAATTATTATGAAAGATTCTAGAATATCCAAAGTTTCTTTTGAATGATGCTCCCGCATTATAGTACTGCCTTCTCTTCATAATTTTTAGGCTTCTCAAGCTGTTTAACATATATTCTGTTTTATTGATATCGGAATATCATGCCAGATATCTCAAATTCGATTCCAATAAACTCACTCTAGGATGTAATCAACAATTTCATGGAATTAAAATAACATCCGCTTTTTTCTGATAAATCTATTGCAAAATTTATCGAATATTACTTTTCGGAAGTACTAGATGCCATCGACTTGAGTGTTCATTATCAATATCCCACCCATATAAAGCACCAAATTTACCCTGCAAGATATTCCGTGGAGGGCTTTTTATTTTCACCAGCGGGTGACCGAGCTCCGCTCGGAGAAAACAGGTATCGAAGCTAACTCGAAGATTTCAATTTTCAATTGTGATTTATCAAAACAATACATGCTATAAGAAAATTTGTGAAACCATTGGTGAAAAGATAACCAGTTAAACCTCGGCTTTTCATCGTCCATCAGCGATGTCATGTCTTGAAATTCCATTGGAAATCCCCATCTGCATTGGTCTCTTCCATGTTTGCTGACCATGCACGGAGCGCTTGGGTTCATATCACCACACGGGTTATGGATCATCCATTTCGAGATCAGTTCCGGATCATCTTCTGGAAACTTTATTAGTTCGCCATATTAGCTATAGATGGCAGCACGTTACCGCTTGAAACCTATTAGCCATTATGGGGAACTAATAAAGTTTGAAAATATCCTATCTGTAACTCCGAACTGCTCGACCGTAGCGCTTCAAAACCGGCACCAATCGATTCCTCGTGGCCAAAAACCCCAGACCCCCAAGTTTACCGGAGTTTATTAATTCTGGGGCGATTTTCGACTTGGCAAACATTCCTCGCATTATTGTATAAGATTTCAGAGCTATCTAGAAATATTTCTTATTATAGATGTGTCGAGCTCAGGTTTTTGACCAAAAAGGACCTTTTAAGTGGATCTTCTATTTGTCCTTTTGATTCTATCTTGATGAGCAACAATCTGCTGCTGGCATTCTCAAAACCATTAAGGAAATACCATTTCCATATTTTAAAGTTCTCATCGGTATTCGAATCATAATTATAGTTAGGGAATCTCCACTTTTCATAGAGAGCATAGCGACGGTCTTGCCTAGTAATAGTGCGTCTTGCCTGAGGTCTGGGCATCCGGGTTTGACTACTGGTTTAGCATGGTTTTTTCATCCGCTGTGTTCTATCTAGGGGGGGGGGGTTGTGAAAGAACTCTCCTCCCTTCCAGTAGAAAGGGGTTGCTCAAGCAAATGTGGAAGTGTCATCTTCATATGAGCTAGAAATCAGACTTCTGCCCTCCAGTGCTCAGAAGTCTTTACCCTCAGAAGCTACTGCATCCAATTTCCGTGGTAACGCGGATATGACATCATCAACAAAGAGCATCTGCATTTCTATGAAAAGCGTCTTTGCAGTATGGTTGAATAAACAAAAGCCCTTACAGACATTAAAAATCCATATTCGTATAAGGGATCCCTAACCTTCAGTTCTTTCAATTTCCATTGATTTATCTGTTAATCTCTCTTTTTAAGTAATGAAACACATATAGCTGGAAATCTTTCAAACGTAATCCTACCAATCCATTCTATTGTAAGTTTATTTAATATATTACTCATCAGTTACTAGTAAATTTTATCCTGAAGTCACCATATTTAATACGTAGCAAGATTAATGTCAACTATGTTTTAAGTGCTCTTTACCTTTTTTATGTTTTTTTTGTTGTATCTGATCTATTGAAAATGTGAATTATAAATTCATTTCCTCAATCTAGAAAAATTCCGATCAAAATTTTAATCAATTTTACTTGGAATTATAGAATTGCATAATTAGTTCAATATTTGGAAGAATGTATTCGAAGTATCCTGCATAGATTCAAAGAATGTTTGAAAAGTAAGATTTTGAATGTAAGAGCCGAATAAAATCTTGGTGCATCGCTTAGAGAGTTAAATTACATTCTTTATCTGTTGAATTCTCTAATTAGGGGCTGTAAGTTAAACTTACTGAAAATTGTCTCATTAGGAAAAATTTATATGACGCACTTTTCGCTTGTTAAAATAGTTTAGATACCATTAATATAGTAGAACGTCTGCAATTTAAGGCACTTTAATCTAAACTGAACATGATTTTGGAATATAGAATGCCCTGAAAAATTATTATATATCTTTCAAAGCATTGAAAGTGTCAGAAATAACATCTGCTTAAATCATTGATAAATGTGTTTGTAGAAGATTATTTGCCTAGACTTTTTATAAAGAACTTTTGTTGTAATAGAAAAATCTTTGTCTGGATCATATAAAAGTTTAAAATTATATTCAATTTGTATATATATATATTATTTTGCTCGTTTGTGTAATTTATATATAATTTATTCGTTTGCATATATAATTTATTCGTTTGCTCCAGTTATTGCGCTGTAAAACACAAATATAATTCATTAAAGAACTTTTGAGAATTCTGAAAAATTATCTTCATGAACACAGAAATAATTTTTCGATAATTAATTGATCTTTCAATCGTTTTGATTAAATTTAAAAAAAATAATTCTAATAAATATTATTTGCATATATATTTTCACTGAAAGATTCTACAAAAATGCTTTAGGAAAATGTTCATTATGAATATAAAATTACGGAATAGTAAATTTATATTTTAATAACTTTTGACTGAATTGAAAAATTCTGAATAAAAGAGTAAAATCATAAAGGGTTGGTACATTTACATGGTATATATCTGCGACCTAGCGTTTGGTGAGCTCGAATTCTACATGATCTTGGCATCCCGATTTGGAATCCTGGTTCTGGCAGGATTGTTCTCTACTAAGTGTTCTATCTGTGAAGCGTATGAAAGAGCCCTTCTGGAAAAAGGGGTTGGGCAAGTGAATGTGTGTGTCATCTTCTGATTTTCATCATGAGCTGAAGGTCAGACTTATGACCTCAGTAGCTACTACACAGGCTACAGGAAGTTACAACACAGGCTACAGGAAGATGCAACACAGGCTACAGGAAGCTACAACACAGGCTGCAGGAAGCTAGTACACAAGCTAAAGGAAGCTACAACAGAGGCTACTGGAAGCTACTACACAGGCTAGCAGGAAGCTACTACTCGGCTTAAATCGTCCATAATTCGTCAGCGGGCTTGTAATGTGTCATATGAAGCAATGATAACAACATGGTATATAATATAGATCAGGAGAAATCTAAAAGATAAAAATTCTGTAAATGTATTAAAAAGTTGAGGTTGCAATAGTTTGCGTATTTTTATAAAAAAATAAACTTCTATAAAATGAATTTCTTAATGAAGCATGTGAAAATAGTGTAATATTTTCTTGTTTGGAAATGATAAATAGTAAAAAGGGTTGACATAAATTTTTATATTTGAACCAGAAATAAGCATTAAAAAAATACCAACGTTATCCAAATTTGACTAACTAAAAATTTGATCTATCCTTTAAACCTAATTGATCAAAAAAGTTGATTATTTTAATAATTTGATCACTTAAAAATGATTATTAAAAATATTATTAAATCATTATATAAAAATGTTTATTTTAATAATTTCATTTGTTGTTAGCACACATATATTAATATTCAATTAATGTTGAATTAAAGCAAATCATTTTAATACAGTATAATTGACGTTTTTCTCTTTTCTATCACTTAGCGTGAAATCTTGTTATATTTGTTGGGTAGATGAATGTTTAAAAAATTGATTGAATGACTTCTGAATCTTTCACTGTGGATTAAAAATAGAAAAAAAAGAAACTAATGGCATGGATCAGGTCCAAAAATAATAATTGTAGTTTTTCACTAATAAATAAGTAACTGCATGAAAAAATATATATAATATTTATTGAATTACACCTGCTTTTGCTTATTTTGAATATAATTTACATAGATAAAAATAAAATAAAATTTTGTTATCATAGAAATGAAGTTACATAATGAATTATTTTAAGGTTTTGCCTGCATTTATAGAATGCCATAGTGAATTTTCGGTGACCAGTTCATGATAATTAATTTAAAAAAAATTTAAGTAGTAAATAAAATGTATTTATCAAAAACTGTATTTCTTTTGGGCATATACAGTGTTGAAGAAATACTCAAACTTATTGCAAAAGAGATTAGTTAAGAAATTAGAATTCAAGTAGTGAAAACATGAGAATTGCTATATTAAAAACAATTCTTGACTTTTTTAGCAAAAGTTTTGATTGCTTATTTTTAATTGCCGCGGGAGATTTTAAATTCGCTGATAAAATGCCTATCAACAGTTTTTAATTTATGAACTCGTGTTTAAGTGCCACTCACAATATTTAGCTAAATTTACAATCTCCATTTCAAATATAGAAATTTAGTTTTGTAATTAAAAAAAAACTTTTGAAATAATTTGTAGTTTATCGATAATATGCAAAATTTTAAATCCCTTAGTGAGGAACCGATTTTTCGCTTTTTAATATTTTAAAATTGTAACAAAGCTGTACTCGATAGAAAAATTTTATGATTATTAATATTTTATATAAAAACCGTTTACATTATAAATATTTTTAAATTATAAATATTTTTAATTAATATAAAGTGGTGGCCGACATTCTGGGTATTTTTGAAACTCATTTTTGAAGCTTTCTATGGTCTTATAAAATGTTATATTTCGCAAAATGTGAACTCTTATATATCAAATCAAAAAGTATTTAAGGCTGATTTTAATACGAAAAGCAAAATTCAAATATTTGCTATATGAATAGTAATACTTACTTTAATCCGGGAAGCAAAAACAAAAATAAAGGAGATTTTAACTTCTAAATTTCCTTACAAATCACTTTTTTTGTTTTGAGAATCAATCAAATATTAATAACTGTAAGTAAAAGCTGACAGCACGTCTAAACTTGGAACAAGTTATTTATTTATTTATTTGCTTTTTTCTGTAGAAGGAAGAGTCTTTTTTATGTATTCAAATTACTAGTAAGAAATTGTATTAAACGTTTTAATATTTAGCTGGCGTCTATGTAAGTATTTCTAATATTTACTCACGGAGGAATGGAATCAAATAAAAGAATATATTGTACACCTAGAAAGAGAACTAAGATTAATTGTGTTGCATGAATTTGGTTTGTTTCGAATTAAAAATGTAAAAAAGATGAAAGGGTTATCAGTGACTACATCTAGAGTTCGACAATTTTGTTTACAATATCATGGAGAAAAATTCAAATAAAAACAAAGCACGAAAGGGCGAGAAAGATGCACCACATGTGTTGATGAAGTAGAATAAAAAAAAACTATGTCTTGAAGGTAAGAGAATGTCATTAGAAGTCAAAAGAATGACGCTGGCGTTTCTGATAGTTCCAAAAGAATAGGGAGAAGATTATCAAATGATGGATTACGAGGTAAAGTTCCTTGAAAAAACTCAATCTGCATCAGAACATAAAAAGATAACTTGAGCAAAGGAACACATCAATTGCACAGATGATCAATGCTCACAAGTATTTAGGGGTGATGAAATAAAGATATTGTTATTCGGTAATGATGACAGATATTATGTAAGACAAAAAATAGGCAAAGAGCCTTAGTTCTGGTTGCATTTAGGCATCTCTGAAGAGCTCAGTGTTATGATTTGTTCATGCATCTCAGCAGATGATATTGGTAGCCTTCATGCTATAAACGGTAGTCTAAATGCAAAAAACAGGACACTATTCTAGAGTCAATACCTATACTTTACATCAGTGATCTTTTTCCCAACAACGCATTTATTTTTCTGCAGAACTCAGCTTCTTGCCACACATCAAGAAATATCGAAACAGTGGTACAAAGAGTAATGAATAGTTTTCATGGCCAGGAAACTATCATGACCTCAATCCTTTTCAGAATTTATGCACCATTCGATAACTCTTTTATGAAAGGCATCCATCGAATAAAACAGAGTTAATAGAGGCTATAATTGTTTCCTGCCATCAGGTAATAACGGAGGAAGAAATTAAAGCTCAAATAGGTGCAAAGAAATATTTATGTGAAGCTATAATAGAAAATAAAGGTTACACTATTAAGTACTCAAAACTTATTGCAACCATCAGCATCTCAAATATCTTTATAATTATTGTCACTCAACTTTTTGCATTGCAACTATTTGAATTTGGTTTTTTGTATAGAAACCAGCATTAAATTCTCTTTAAGACGATATGTAATAAATTCCCTTTTTGAAATTTAATATTTTCTATAAGGACACATACATATTTTCATAAGTGTCCACAATTTTGGCCACCACTGTATACTATTTCTTTGTACATAGATAGATATAAATACACTGATGAATATTTTTTGTAGAAATTTGGTATAATAATTATTTGATATGTTCTGAAAGTTTTGAACTAGACAATAAGTAATCCATTCATTAAAAATAGTTTATAGTTGCTTCATAATGTGATAAAAATGGAAAATTTCGCGATACTTATAATTCAAACCCTAATATTTAAATAATGGACCATTTTTAGTTTGGGAACTAAATAAACTATCAGCAAGTTTTTCAGCAAATCATTTAATATACTTATAAATTAGATTTTGGCTTCATATTTCTTTTTGGCCAATAAGAGTGTGTTTTTTCCAAAATTTTATGGATAGTTTTGCTTTTACCAGGTACATTTTGCTATTCTTGATGTTTATTTAATTTTTTAATGCAAATATTCAAAAATATAACTATTTTAGAATGTTTTTCAAGAACTTCTTTTCGAACTTTGCCATATATCTTTCGAAATGAGAACTTCCCCTTCATGCAGGATAGCAAATCTGCCAACCTTTATTTATTCTACACAGAAATTCTGAAGGCTACATTCTATTTATTTTTGAAACATCGATGATTATATTTTAAAGTTTGGTCTTTTCTTTTGGTTGGTGCATTGCATAAAAATTCTGATTACGGGTCTGTAAACGAAATCAAACAAAGCACGAGACTAGCATATTTGGAATATTTAAGAGATTGTATTCTAATTATGTTCAGATACTTCCAGCAGGAACTTTACATTCTGAGCTAAAAATAAGATATTACAATATATTCCGAAATAATGTTGAGATATTAGAGGAATTCACGCTGTTGTAAAAAATGTCATATATTAAAAACCATACATAGCTAAACATATGAAATTTTAATGAAACATTTGGATTCAGTGGCAATATATGGCATTTTAAGAGAAGATCCAGCGATCATATATTGCATGTGGAAATTTAAGAGCAATTATTTATAACCTATACACGTTGTTGTTGTCGTGTCTATAAAGGTACAAAGTGCACATAAAATCTATATTCTTTAAAAAATCTTGGTGACGAGATCTGCCAATTCTGGAACCCGATGGCCATGGAGGATCTCAATGGGTGGTGCTCCATGGAGGAAGAGGGAGCGGATAATGGCTTGACTGTTAAAAACCTATTCTGGAGTCAGTTGGGATTGAGGGCAGTGCTTGCATTTGGGATAAGATTTAATGCTAGTTGGTAATATCTTCATGCCCTTGAAATGTCCAGTATGTAGCAAAATATACAAGTATTTTGCGTTAGTAATTTTTTTGTAGTTTGGACTTAGGGTATTATAGAATCATAACAACAATGAACATTCACAAGAGAAAGCATTTTATGTACTTATTTGGAGTTTCAATGAATTTTTTAGATTGTACAGGTTGTTGAAAAAATCACATTTTTAACGCATTTAAGGGAATAGTTGACATTAAACCAAATAAAAATGACAAAATATTATTTTTATTAATTCCATATGTTAGTATTCAAGTAAAATAAATTTTAAAAAAATGTATTTTTAAATAAAATGAATACTTGATGGAACCCACAGAAAGAAAGTACAGTTTAATGATTTTTTTCAAAATGATGTTCTAGATTTAAATATCTGTACTATGCTCTAATTTTCTTAATTTTTCAGTCACATATGAAGATTCCTATTAAACATTAATAAGAAACTAGGTTCTCATTTTACTTCAGGAATTCTTTTAAAAATTCCAAAGTCAATTTTAATTCCGAAACACCTAAAATTCCAATAAAAATTTAATGCGTGTCATAAAAATATTTCTGACTAACTCTATAACTTTTAATTGGAATGAAAAATTTTCCTCCCGTTTTGTTCCAAATAAATTTATACAGAATAAGAATGAAAACAATACAAAAGAGTTAAAAATTAAATCGCCTCTAATATTTTAAATTTTATAAATTATATATTTTTTATTTTTAAAAAATAATGAAATTCATTTTAAAACGGTTTCTAATGATATATGACGGAAATTCAATTTTCTCTTTTCTCTCAACATTCATCTCTCTTTTTGGGCGACATTTTCTTTGACCCAAGTCTAAAATCTTTTCTGCTTGTGTCCGGATAACCGAAAAGTATCTAAATAAGTTAAATGGTGATAATTATTGTATTTATTAAATACTAACTGATATGTTTCGAGTTACTGCCGCAGAAGAAACAATTTTGGAAATGCCGTTTTGTGTTTGAAATAGTTATCTTGTTAAATTAGTAATAATAGAATGAATGGTTTTATTTTCTTGTAGGCAATGAATTGATTAACTGATATTGAATAATATATTAGGGAGAAGTATAAAAATATTATTACTATTTTTAAAAATTTCTTGTTCAAGTGTTTTAGAGGGGACAGCATTTCTTGCTTTGCCTTCAAAAGCAAAAGCAAATAAATTGCTTGGCTGTCCGACTCGTGAATTTGCAATACCCTAGGAAAAATATGGAATGAATTGCAGGTGAATTTGCAATTCGTAAATGGTCATTTCTCGCATGTTGTTTCTCGCTTGTTTGAGAAGCTGAAACTCGCTTATTTTTACTCGTACTGCTCTGATAGATCTACTAAGCGATGGACGTTTTAAAGGCATATTTTTTGAGGAAGCAATTAACCTGATGTACGCGCGTGTAACCAAAATATAGTTTGACGATTCACTGAATAAACTGAGAAGTTATTGTTTGCACTGGGAAATTTCCATTATACATAACTTATTCGGCCTTGATAATAATAATTCTACTTTAAATGTATGAGATAAGCTCTGAATGCAGTAATTATGCTATACTTATCACCTTCATTTAGCTGCAATTAATAATGTGCAATGTTCATTACGATTTGGCGATGTGTTATCGAAATTGGATGAAGGGTATGACAATATATTGTGTAAATATTTTTATATATTAGATTTGTGTATTCTTTTAAAATCATAAAGCTTGTTGTTCTTTCAGAATGGCAATGAAAGAAATTATTTTAATATTTTATTCAGAATTATCAAATTTAACGCTAGAAAATGTGGTAAAAATATTTACTTTTAAAACTAATTAAACATATAAAATATATTTAACCTTAAAATCGTTAATATAATTGATTTGTCTTTTTTTTTTTTTTTTTTTTTTTTGGAAAATTGAGATAGTTTAAGATTATTTGTATTATAATATTTTCGAAAGTTACTGTGAAAAACGCTAATATTCAATTAAAATTTAAAAAACCCAGAATTTGTGTTCCCAATATTTTCTCGCATAATCTGTAATAAAGTTGTTACCTATGAGAATGATTTGCATTCATTTCCGTACAATAGCTACAAAATATTAATCTTTAAATTGGATTTAGCATTTCTTTGGTGTTCTAGAGTCTATGGTATCTCCTCGGCGAATTATTTGAAGATTAATCCTTGGTAAATAAATGCTGTCGAGGTTCAATTCTTTTTAGATAATTGTATTATGCCTATAACCATACCGAGCGTAAGCGATAAATTGACGAAATTTTATAACAATCGATTGCATAGTGCATAAGCGAAACAAACAAAAATTCATTCTTATATATTAGATTATTCTAGTAGAATTTCATAACAGTACGGAGAACAAACAAAGTAGTCTGGAATCATGTCGTGATCCCGCATGAATCACAGCATGGTTCTTTGAGGATTGGTGAGTGGAACGAGCAGGTGGTGCAACCTCCTAGTGTTTATTATTTGAAGCAATCGAATGAACTCTAGAACCTTTTTATTTATCGCGCTCTATACGAGTTGCAGCTGTCGTATTCTTCTGTTTGCGGCAGTCATGTAAACAGGCTCCTTTTGAATGAATTTTGTTCAATATTTGATAGGTATACATTAATTTTGTAAAAAGTCCCTATATTTTTTTGAATAAAATTCCAATTTTTTTCAAACAATTTTTAAAAACATAAATTTTGTTCAAACAATTTTTAAAAACACAAATTTTGTTCATACATGTTTTAAGTTATCTTGTTCACAAACATTCCACAGACTTCCTCTAAATGAATTTCATTCAATATTTGATAGGGATACATTAATTTTGTAAAAAATCCCTATAATTTTTTGCATAAAATTTCAAGATTGTTCAATTTAAAAAAAAACACAAATTTGTTCAAACATATTTTAACTCATCTTGTTCACAGACATTCCCAAAATGTTCATTTTGAATTCACGAAGATCTCAAATACAGAAATCCACAAAGATCTTAAATTTGAACTTTTTGATATGTCATTTAAAAGAAAATAAAAACAACATACAATTTCTGTGCCTCGAATTTTGTGAAAAATATCATCTGTGAGAAGTAGATGACGCTTTTTCCGTTTAACAAGAATAAAAGTTAGCGAATTTTATAAGTTCAATTAGGGATTATTTCATCCTGAGATAATTCAAATATCTATATCTATATCTATACTTATAATAAAGCTCAATGTGTGTGTTGGCGCTCTACAGGCCAGACCGTTGGACCCACAGCTACCAAATTTGGTATATGTATACCTTGGAGGTCGAGAATGTGCACCTCGGAGCCCTTTTTTCGAATTTTTAATTAGAATTTGAATTAATTACAATTTAAGCGAAATTTCGACGTTTTTCCGCTATAACTTTCGAAAATATGATCACACAAACATGATTTTTACATCAATTTTAAGATAAAAAAATTATCTTTCTAACGGTATTAGTGTTTTTAATTTAAAAGGTAAACTTTTATTTTTAACGAATTTTTAAAGAAATATTTTAACCATGTTTTTTTGAGCACGTGACTGGATAAAATAAAATAAATATAAAATGTGATATTTTCTTTGAAAAATAAATGCAAAGCAAACGTTTCTACAATCGTTTGCAATATCTATATCATTAACTCAATAAATCTTCTTTATTTACAGTAAACTTGATTGAATTTTGACAGGATATGCATTGAAATCCCGACTTAATGGCATATTTCTATAATCGTTTGCAATATCCGTATCATTAATTCAATAATTTTTTTTCCATTATAAAATGTGATAGTTTCTAAAAAAATAAATGCAAAGCCAAGGTTTCTATAATCCTTTGCAACATCTAAATCATTTATTCAATATTTTTCTTTCCTTTTTCGCTTTAAAAAAAAAAGAACATTGAATATTTTGGCAGCATCATGGAAAAAAAAAACATTTTTAATTTCAGGCCAATCAATGCCCGGAATTACTTCAAGGCTAATAAATATGCGACTTAATTTAAAAATTTAGAACGCACTACTCATGGCGAACCAGCTGGTCACCAAAGGCGGCTAGTATTAAATAAAAAAGATATTAAGAAAGATTTTTTAAATAAAATAAAATATTTTTGATTATTAATATTAAAATGGTAATATATTTGCAAGGTTGCCACATTTTTTAAATGGATAAAGATAGTGTTTTATACAGCAAGTATATTTTGAATCCTTTTTTTTTTCCTATGTATACTTTTAATCTAAAAAAATTGAATTTTTTTGCCATTAAATATACTTCAAATCTCATTTGAACTCAGATTTAATTTTTAAGGCAAACTGAGGTAGAAAGTAATGTTTTGTTTATATTCTAAAAAATAATAATGACAAAGAATTTGGACGAAAAAATATTTCAATTTTCTTAGCTTTCGTTTTTTATATCCTATGGTTATAAATAACTAGCCGCCTTTGGCGACCAGCTGGTTCGCCATGAGTAAAGCGTTCTAAAATTTTCAATTAAATCACATATTCATTAGCCTTGAAGTAGTTCCGGGCATTGATTGACCTGCAATTAGTATTTTCTTTAAGATGATCGACGGAAAGTTCTAAAAGTAAACCTTTTCCTAATAATATTCTTTAATTTTATGAATCAGTCAGTTTTAACCATCGGTTATGCTTCCAAAATATTAAAAAAATTTCGATGATGTTGCCAAAATATTAAATGTTTTTTTAAAGAAAGCGAGAAAGGGAAAAAAAGTATTAAATTAATGATACAGTTATTGCAAACGATTACATAAATATGCCATTAAGTCGGGATTTCAATGCATATCCTGTCAAAATTCAATCAAGTTTACCGTAAATAAAGAAGATTTATTGAGTTAATGATATAGATATTGCAAACGATTGTAGAAACCTTTGCTTTGCATTTATTTTTCAAAGAAAATATCACATTTTATATTTCTTTTATTTTATCCGGTCACGTGCTGAAAGTTGCATTTCTGTAGATTTATTTTGCGATGATATTTTTTTATTTGAACTTCCGGCATTCTTTTATTTTATCCAGTCACGTGATAAAAACATGGTTAAAATATTTCTTTGAAAATTCATTAAAAATAGAAGTTTACATTATAATTTTAAAAAAAACGGACACCATTAGAAAGCTAATTTTTTAATCTTTAAATTGATATAAAAATCATGTTTGTGCAATAATATTTTCGGAAGTTATAACGGAAAAACGTCGAAATTTCTCTTAAATTTTAATTAATTCAAATTCTAATTAAAAATTCGAAAAAAGGGCTCCGAGGTGCACATTCCGGTCCTCCAAGGTATACATGTACCAAATTTGGTAGCTGTAGGTCCAACGGTCTGGCCTGTAGAGCGCCAACACACACACACACACACATTGAGCTTTATTATAAGTATAGATAACAAAGAAAATGTTTTGTTCGAATTTAATATTGCAAAATGTTTTCATTCATAACTTATTGATAAATCTATTCAGAGTTTAAAATAAATGCAACACTTGCCCTTTTCGATTAATTTTTTTTTTATCAAAGACCTTTTAGAATTTCTGATTAGATTTTACATTGAGATTCAGAAAGAACATAAAAGAATATCTTAATCAACTTGCTTTCTTAAACAACATCTACAGTAGCAACAAAAAATAATTAAGATTTCAGATTGCTTTTGAAAATTCCGCACATGAAATTTTTTTAAAAGAATATTCGAAATTTTAGCCTTTTCTGGAAGCAATTTCATTCTTGAGAACAAGTATTATTCTTGTTTTATTTAGAATTGCTGCATCTTTTAAGAGAATTCACACACTTTGTATGATATGCTGAAGTTAAAAAAAAATTGAATGTTGCTGTGTTTAAAAGTCAATTTTAATTTAATTAATTAATTATCTATTAATTCATCCGACGGGCTTATAATGGGGAGGAGTTTTTTAAAATCTGAAATTTATGCTAATATTTCAAATGGACAAATATAATCTTCTGCTGAATTTAAGCAAAAATTACTACACTATAATTAAAAATAAATATACCACCGCATGGAAAAACAATAAAGATCTTTAAAAATGTAAACCCATTTTTATCATTAGTTAACCTTTTAAACAAAACATGTAAGATATATATATATATCAAAGAATAGTCATAAAAATAAATTTCGTAAAATCCTCTATTTAGAAAATACTACCATGATGACGTTTAAAGATATAAATTATTTATTAATTCTAAATTTCGAAAGAAAATAAACGTATTTTAGATTTTGACATTAGTACAATTTTATTTTAAATTCTGATCGTCTAAATCAAGAATAGTTGGAATCAATTTGTATAATTTTTTAATTCATAACATAATGTCAGGAAACAAGCAAATATACGTTGACATCTACTTTATTATACCATGGATATCACCAACTCCAAGTAGCTAAAGTAAGAGATTCAGAGCATGAGGAAAAACATTGATATTGTAACTTACCCCTGTCCCATTCCCGATAAGCGGCATTTCCAGCCAGCTGTGTCACTCTTGTTAACGCCTTCCATTGCCTATATATTATGGATGGGTGGTCTTCAGAGTGGTGGTTGCCTTTGAAAACCCACATTTAAAGTTCATTGTGATGGTGAAACCTATCTCATCTTCAAAGGGAAGGAGCATCCAACATCTGGATGACGGGTGGTCCCTTTGTAAAGGAATATCATTCCTTCTTGCTAAAGAGTGGTCAATTTCTAGGAGTTCCCTCCCACTAGGCAGGTGACACAATTGAATGAAATTTTTGCTGAGCGATTGGCCAAATATAAAGACCGAGTCTTGCTTTTGGAATGTGGGTCTATTGAACCTGGTAAGGACCCAACTGACCCTACCAGCTATAGACCTATTTCTCTTCTACCTTCATTTAGTAAAATTGCTGAACATATAATTCTTAACCGTCTTAACACTTTTCTTGAAAACAATAACATCCTCATACCAGAACAATATGGGTTCAGAAAAAATCTATCTACCACCCACCAACTACTACGTGTAGCCGAGTTCATTGAAGAAGGATATGCTAACAAACAAAAAACTGCTGCGGTTTTCTTTGACAATCAGAAAGCTTTTGACCGAGTTTGGCTTGAAGCCCTTATTTACAAACTTATTAAGCATAACACCCCCCACACACCTAGTCAAAATTATCATCTCTTACCTCAGCCTTAGATCCTTCAAAATTAAATTAAACAATGTATTCTCTGAACTAAAACCTGTAAATGCAGGTATTCCTCAAGGATCTAAGTTGGGGCCAATTCTATTCTCACTTTATATTAACGACATCCCCAAACAGTGTAACACAATGTTGTGTCTGTACGCGGACGACACCGCAATACTAGCAAGAAACAAAAATCCAAATTACATTACGATAGCTCTCAATAGACACGTGAAGTCTCTTGAGGAGTGGTTCATAACCTGGAAAATTGAAATTAACGCTAGCAAGACTATTCTTTTTAGTAAAAATAAATTAATTAAAAAATACCCCCCTCTTAAAATTAAAAATCAATTCGTCCCGTGGTCTAAGGAATGTAAATACCTAGGAGTCATTTTGGACAATAAATTAACATGGAAACCCCACTTCAATTATGCAGTTAAAAAGTTTCGAGAACTAACTCGTAAATTTTATCCCCTAATATCTTGAAACTCCAAAATGAGTAGACAAAATAAAATACTTATTTACACTGCCTACTTGCGTCCAGTACTAACATATGCTTGCCCAGTGTGGGGATATGCAGCCAAGTCTAACTTACGTCTACTTGAAATTTAGCAAAATAAATTAATAAGACAATTCTGTAAAATGCAATATTTCATGCACAATACTGATATGTACAATTGTCTTGATTACCCCCCCCCCCTTTAAAAAATTTATCGCCAAACTTGCAACTAAATTCTTCAATAATTTGGAAAATAGTGACAATAGCTCTATTAGAAATATTCCTAAATACATCCCAGATGTTAAAGTTAAAAGACCCCGTAATGTTCTACTCTATAATTAATGTTAAGTAATATCACCAAATTTTCAATTTCATCTTCTAATATCTCTCAATTACTGATCTTTAACTTAAGAAAATATCTAGTATCTTGTCCAGCATACTCCCTCACACTCCCCCATGCTCACAACCAATCAAATCTTGTCCCGGCACACCCCACCTCACCTACATACTCAGCTCTCCCATACCATATAACCAGAATCTCCGGAGATGATCACGGCATTTACTGACTGCAAGGCCTACCTAACGCTACCATGAACGAGGATAAGCCCCCCTGGGGCTAGGTGCCTCGCTAATCCAACTCATAAGTGGAATGCGGGTCTATTGACGCTTCACCATGGAGTAGTTGTTCTGATTAACACCTTGTTAGCGTCTTGTAGTGTTTTTCTCCGAATGGATGGAGAATTCTTTTCACAATAAACTTCAACCTTCGACTGTTGTGCAAATAGCAAATATTTAACCTAGAGTAGAACAAATTGTTCATAAGTAAATATACAGCTGTAAATAAACGAATTGTGTGAAATTCTACTCTTTTATTTGATCGGTTAGGATAAAGTTATTACAATATACATCAAAGCTATTAAGATAATTATTCTATTTGTCTATTTGTGTTGCCATAGTGGCGCCAAACTCAATGGAAATTTAAAGTAGATTCAAACCCGTTATACGAACTATATCAATTATTTCGTGCATTTCAAAATGACATGACAAAATATAAAAATTCAAAGATTAAGAATTTGTTTTTTAAAATTCATGGAAGTGTTTTTTTTTTTAAATTTAAGATATATAAGATATAATATAAACGTTCTTCAGTTGATGGAATACAAACGAGAAAAACATTATTTCATTTATTTGTACTTAATATATTTCTGACATGAATACAGTTTAAAAATTGATAAACGTTATAAATTGATAAGTATTATGAAATTTTGTAAATACTTTAATCCTGTTTCAACTTTCAAACTTTGTGCACTGCGTTGAAAAAGATTCTAATTTGATAACCATGATCTTATAATTCTCATATAGTAAGTCAATTTCTTTTTAGTAATATTTATTCAATGAAATTCAGTAATTAGTTTCAGTTTAATATTTGCAAAAGAGTATCCTTTTGTTATATAAACGTTTATACAGTTTGTTAAAACGATAAATATTGATTTTTCCCAATAGCTGTCTTCTTATTACTGATTTCAATCAATTTTGCTCGCCTTTAATCAATAAAAGAACATAGAAATTAAGCCAACTGATATGATATAATTAATTTACATTTTGTTTTATCATTATCAACTAGAAAAAAATATCGAAGTGCCATACGAGTAAACTTTATCAAATCTAATAGATATGCCAACCAAAAAATATTTTCTTTTCAATTCGATAAAAAAATTCAGAGTTATAATTATTGTAAATTTGATTATTGATTTAAGAAAATTTGTTTGTTAAACATAAAATTTTTATTCTTTCCTTACTTTATGGCTATATTATTTATAATAATTCCTTTCGTCTTAGAAAAATTTTGATCACTTTTTATAAAATCTTTAATAATTTTTTCTACCCGTTTTCGAATTTAAAATCATAAAACTACAATCATATTCCTGGAAAATTATGATATTCGTGTTTACAATGAGTCGAATTCGGAAGCAATTGAAAATTTGTACTTTTATAGTTCTCGGCAGTTAAAAGACATTCAGAAGATTTTGCATCAATAGAAGGTTTTGAAAATTCTAAAAGTGTAAGTTGATCGTTTTCAAGTGAAATTATTTGATTTAACCCTTAACTGGGGTGGTGAAATTTTAGGACTTACCTGGCTACGAACAAGGATTTCATTTACACTCAGATTTTCTAAGTATTAGTATAAAAAACTATCAATATATTTTGCAGATATTTTTCTTGATACATTGATATGTGTTAGAATTTTTTAAAATAAATTATCATTGAAATAAGTAAATGCGATGGCAAATATATTTTCTTTTCAAATTACATGTTACAATAATTTATATTCTTGAAAAAACATATTACTTTATACTTTTAAATCATATTTATTTTTCCAGTTTATAAAGGTATAAAGAAAACAATATAATGTAAAATTTAACAATTATATGAAAAATAATGAAATTGACTGGATATAATTTTGCTTTTTTTATCGACTTTGACTTTCCGCAGCATTTTTCACTTTGCACAGTTTTCTAAGGCATTTTAAACATACGGGTCAAGAAATAGTATAAAAATCAAGCTATAAATTATGTATTTATTTCTCTTGGTATATTAATACATTTTATAAATTTTTTTAAATGCATTATCACTTGAAAAATTTATTACGTTTAAACCTACATATCAGAATCAGTTGAATGCAAACTTTCATCGAAAAACTCTTCTGTGCAATTATCCTTAGCACCAAAACCACTCTCTGCTTCGTTTTAAAATGTCTGGGACACTGCTTCATAATTGGATCACTACATTTGTTGATATTTCAAGGCCTCGGTTTTAGTGCCATCTGCTAAGTCTTGATGCGGGCAGGTGACTTAGAGACCGAATAACTGAAATAACTGAATTATTTAAAAAGCATCTGTTAAAACCGGTTAAAAACGTGTACGTGCATTGAAGGTCACAAAACAGGAAGCTACTGGGTCAATCCATTCAATTTAATGGGGGGGACGAAAATCCATCTGTAGCGGGTTCGCAGATCGTACGTCTCCAGTTAAAAGTTAAACTAAGATTTTTTTTAAAAAGCAGTGATAAGTAAGCAATGGTTCGTAATATTTCGTTGAAATTATATTCAAACCAAAATGCTAATCAAACATGTTCTAAATAAGCAAACAGATGCTGTATAAAACCATTAATAGAGATTTACCAAGAACACCATTCCAACATCTGCCACTGCAGCTATTTAATAGAACATCTGCCATTATATTTACATGGAACTTGTTTCCGCCTTAAAATAAGTAAAAAGAGAAATTTAAAAAACAATATAAAATGGTTGTTTTTCGGTTTTGGACATAAACTGAATTTCAAAATTTCAAATGATATAATTATTTTAATTTGTTTCATAAGTTAAAAATATTAATCATACTATTTTGAAGAATAGTGAGTATTTTTTCAAAAAATTTGAAGTATAATTTGCTTAACAACCGTATAATTCTAAACCATGTGCTTAAAAAATATAATACCAAATGTGATATTCACGTCCAGAGTTTAGAAATAAGAATATTTATTTACAAATATTTCGAACTACTCCAAAAAAATAAGTCATTCGTTTCAATGTATAAAACAAAGCAAACAATACTTTCGTAGAACTATTTCATTTTGGTATTGCTTTTAAGCCTCACAGTTCCTTGTTTTAAGATGGGATTTATGAAAAGAAATATATCATTCGCCGTGACTTCCGCCCAAAAAAATTGGGACACATCTAATCCAAAACAAGCGAATGATTTGTCAGGTTTCCGTTTCCCTCTAGGTATATTTATTTCCATCTTTTCCATTCCTCTTTCCATTTTTGTTTCTGGAAAAGTTTCTACTCCGATTGCAAAACTTCAGCAGAGCTCGGATTTAAAATTCTGAAAGTTATCGAATATACGATGACGCTTTGAATCTTTGAGTGGATGCCATTCAGAAGCAAAATTGCGTAAAAGATTTTGAAAAATAATGTATGGTTGGTTTGCTCGTGTTTTATTTATTTTTAGGAGGCAGATGACTTAATCCTTGCATAAGAGTATTCTTATTTTTTATCTTAAAATTTCTAGCATTCTATTCCATATTAGAAATAGGTTATACATATGAATGAATAATTATTCAGAAAAAAATGTATAAATAATGCCAAGCTACATTTCCTGTTATGCTTTAAATACAATTGGATATTGATATCCAAACGTGATTTATAATGTTTCAGGATTGCTATGCAAAATGAACTTTTCTGTCATAAAAGTACATTTTGCCAAAGCAATCCTGAAATTTTCAACAACTCTTTATACATTTTATGACAGATTATATATATAAAATAGTGAGTATTTTGTGAATAAGTCTCCTTACAAAGGGTGTTCAAATAAAGAGTACGAAATGACGCTATGGGTCTTATAACGTCTTCTTGTCCCATTCACAAGAAGCACATTTCTAGACAGGGTCTCACGACCTAATAACACCCACCATTGTTAACAGCCGCCAGATTTTGTGATTATGGATCATAGTTGGGTTCGCATCTGGTCATTAGATCACATGTAGAGTTCATCGTGGAAATGAAATATGTCGCTTATTCAAAGGAAAAGAGTGTCCAGTTGCTGAATGTCAGATAGTCCCTTTGTGAAGGAATATCACTGACACGATTTACAGAGCGATCAATTGTTAGGACGTGCGGGTGTCCGTGCATATTACAATCTACTTCGGAGACTTCATTCCTAGAAAACTCGCTACGTTGTTTCACAGTGTCATAGGCAAAAATGTTAATGGTTACGCTTTCACGACGTTTAGTAACTTTTCATTTGAACACCCCTTGCATAAGATGCGGCCCCATTGTGATTGCCCACAGCAATCACAATGGGGCCGCGGTGGCTTCTTGGTAAGGTCTCGGCTACGGAACCGGAAGGTTTCAGGTTCGAAACTCGATTACACCGAGGAACCGTCGTGTGAGGGGGTCACTTGCACATTATATCTGTCAGACCAAACGTCCTCCATCTGGTGTGACGTGGTATGGAGAGGGGGGTGCCAGTTCAAGTGTTGTCCTCGTCATCTGACAGTGGTTCAAAATTACGAATTCCGTCCCAAAATAGCCCTAGTGTTGCTTTAAAATGGGACGTTAATATAACTAAACTAAACACATGCATTCACAATACATACACTCGCGCGCACGCACATAAAACACTCAGAGCACGTAAAATAAAATAACCATAGGTTTTCGCTTGATAAAATAGTAACAGCGTTCCAACTAAGAAAATGTATTCTTAGAAAAAAATTGATTATTAGTATAATAATTTCTTTTGCTTCCCTATTAATGAAAATTAAGAAAAGAAAAAAGTATTCAGGAAAAAAATAATTCACTAAAGAGGCTAATTTTCTCCCTCGTTCTATATTTATTTAGAAAGGAATATGTAATTGTATTAGTTGCAACAAACTGTAATAAATTTATTCAATAATGAAGAGAGAAAAATTATAGTATCAAATAAGTAATGAATACATTTTTTTAAAAAATTCTAATCTTTCTGCAGACTATAAAATAATATTCATGATTAAATTTTTCCATTCATAAAACTAATTTGTAGTTGAAATATGATGAAAAGAGAAAAAGGATAAAAAGAAATTATTCTGTAATAAATCGAGAAAAAAAAACTCTCTAAAGAAATACACGTAATCTGCACATATCCTATACAATTAATATAATCAATAATTATAAACTCTTGAAAATTCTTTGTCATGCTTTTGTATACATTCAATATTTTTGAGATTGTTGAACTAAAAATTGAAGTGTGAACTAAATTAATTGAACGAAAAGTTTTAGTTTTAATTCCTTTTTAAAATTTCATTCAATGTCTTTTAAAAAGAATAGTACCTTTTATTTTTAAAGTCCCCTAAGTTTTTTTTTTTTTTTTGGCATTTTAAAATTATTCTAAGATAGCTATGCCCTGTCATATACAGTTAAGACTTCGCCTCGATTATAGAATTTTATTGAACATTTTATACCAAAAATCTTACCAAGAACCCCGAGATAAAGTCTTTTCTTGGAAATTTTCTAATTATTCAAAAATCGTTTATATTTATTATTAAAAAGAGTTCCTAAAATGGCTCCATACTCTGGTGTACATGGGATTTTTAGATTATACCAAAATCGCCAAGCTTAATAATTCAAGAAAGACACTGTGAGATAATTGGCGAATTATTGACTGCAGAAAACAAGTATCAACTTATGAAATAGATGACCAGATGTCGTAAATGATACAGACGACCTAAAAATGTTGCCAAATTGAAATTACTAGTGTCGTGTAGTAGTTCTTGAGGTATACAAGCAAATGGACGAACATATAAACTTATTATATCATAAATATGCTTTTGGCGTAGGAGTTTGGCTCACTTGACGCAGCAATGCAAAGTCGCCAAACTCACTTGACGTAGCAACAGCAACCCCTCCATCAAGCAACGCAAAGTCGTCAGACTCCCTTGACGCAGCAACAACAACTATCTCCATCAAGCAACGCAAAGTCGTCAGACTCCCTTGACGCAGCAACAGAAACTCTCTCCATCAAGCAACGCAAAGTCGCCAGACTCACTTGACGCAGCAGCAACTCTCATACACTAGCCATAACGCTTGGTGCAATAAAATCGTTCGTCTCTCTGCGACCTCACTGGTAGGGGAATTTTGTGGTGACATCTTAATAAGCCAGTAACTGGCACGAAATATTGGCGGCTACTTTTGTATAATATACAAGTTACTCGACTGCGAATCGGAAGATCGCAGGTTCGATCCTTGGCGGAGTTCTACCTACACATTGGCACAATATCGCCAACACCTGCGCTAAATGCTGCTAGTTATTTTCTACTTTACTAAATGAAAGTAGCGCTCATCAGTTTGTAAGAATTGAGGAAATAAAGTTTATAGTTTAATTTTAGGTAATGAGAATCTAATACCACTTATAACATATTCATCCTAACTGATTGTTAATACTTATAATTACTGAATTCATAATGAGGATGAAAGATCGGTCACATAATGAATTATGCCAGCGCAAGTAAAATTAATAGCCATTTATCAAACTGACCTTATTTCGTAGGAACTAGACGTTTTCATTACAGATTTTCATTGAAATATTTGTGAATGACAATTGTTTCAATATAGTAATGATGTAGCAAAGTAGTTAAGGGAAATAAGATTTACGTAAAACGTTTCATTCATTTTAAATTAGATTTATAATAAAGCTATTGCTATAAGTAATAGGTAATCATAAGATAATATGTAAGCATCTCCTGCCTTTGTATTCAATATAACCTGTAGATTTATAACCTATGAGATAGACTTCATTATAATTTTCCCCTGTTTATCATGTGATTATATGATATTGGTTTGAGGTTTTTGAAGTCATAAAATGTGTAGGTAACAAATTGGTGGTTTATAGCTTTTGAGGCATTCATTTTTCGTTTTTAGAGTTACTAGAAAATCATGCAGAATTTTGTCACGCTTGGCGATTTATTGCCAATTAAAGTAACTTGACTTCCAAATTATTCATTCTCTGAATTCTTACAAATTATTTTAAACTATAAAAATAAAAAATTAAAATTAAAAAAATAAAATTTTATATATATTTTATATATAAGCCGATATAAAAGCCTCGTGATTGTTTCAAACCGGTTTAAACTGATTAATGACTTTAATTAAGATAAATAATGACATAAAATTAATTATGTTCTCGCATTATAACTTGAAATTTACGATCGTAGATTTCGTTTTTTTTTCTTTCTTTTTTTTTTCATTTTGCTGTATAGAAAGCTTTCTCAAGTGATTTATAATAATCATCTGATTTTTTTCATGTTTACTTATGTGACAAAAAGAGGAAATTTGACTATCGGTGCTCTGACTCTGACTCTCCAATGGCTGATAGGTAAAACCTAGTTTCAAATCATTCCCTCAAGACATTCTCGCATCAAGAAAATGGAACTTCGTATATCTTTTATTTTAAATCTAAATGCAAAGCAGTTTTATGAGAGAATCGAACTAAATCCCTTGGAACAAATATCTTGTTTAAACCCTTAAGGTATCAGAGAAAAGGTCAAAATACGTTAAAGATCCATATTTTGCATAAAAATTTCATACATTCATAAAGACAGTTGAAAACACATTTTAGGATTATTCTTTTTTAACAACTATCTTCTTTTGACTTTATAAGAAAAAATCCTTCCGATGGAACTAAAACAATAAATTAAATGTATTATTTTTTTTTCTAATATGAAATCTGAAATATATATATATATATATTTCCTCTTTAAAACATTAAATCTAATCTTAAGAAAGCAGCGTGTTTCAAGTTCTTCTAAGTGCATTGCACTCTATCCGAAATTGATATTCGATGCAAATTGTGATACATCTTTAAATTCGTGACAAGAGAAATAAAGAATAAATTATTCATAAGCTGATTGAAATGCTATTCGAATTCAAAACGATTCTATTTCCATAAAAATGAAGAATAAAAAAAAATATAGGAAAAAGTAATCTCATTATATTAATGGATCCTCGTTTTTTAAAATTTAATTTCAGTTAAAATGATACATGTAGTTTTTCCTATTTTTTATGTTATTGAAATAAATTTAATGATTTTTTGTGATTGAATTTTCACAATTAATGTTAGAAATCCGTATACGAGCAAAATTATAGCAAGAAACCAATCTCTTTCTTATGAATTGTTCTAATTATTTTTTTCTTAAAGCAATTTCATTAATCGGATATCATAATAATATAAGTATAATAAAATAACATATATCAAGTTTTTTTTTCTTAGGAATCATCTTATCTGAGATACGCTTTTATATTCATACTTATTGATGTACAGCAATTGTTCGTATTCTAAATTTATGTCTGTTTTTCAATGCAAAAACAACTTTTATAATTCTTTTGTCTATATTTTTTATAATAAGTAAAATAATTTTATTATCTGAATGATTTTAAAATTATTTTTGATAGTTGCGTACAGCTAATTTACTCCATAAATTATTAAAACTTATCATATAATTACTTCAGTTTATTAAAAAACAATTGATGTATAAAAAAGTCTCAAAAACATTTCGCAATGATAAATTAGACGTAAATATTTTTATTGAGAAGTTTCAGGAAAAGAATTAAATCAACATTTAGTCATTAATATACGTTTTTAATTAACAATCGATAATAAAAATAGATGCTCTTTCATTAACTTTACGACATTTAA
This sequence comes from Argiope trifasciata, assembly GCA_026543055.1. Classification (NCBI taxonomy): domain Eukaryota; kingdom Metazoa; phylum Arthropoda; class Arachnida; order Araneae; family Araneidae; genus Argiope; species Argiope trifasciata. Next base: position 239,226 of record JAPMOQ010041214.1, read on the forward strand.
AAAACAGTTGTTTTTAATCGTCTGCTTTTTAAATAATCGTCTGCTAAATTTTTTAAAAAGGTTCTTCTAAAATTCTACTTTTGTTTGCTGTCAATATTCTTCGAATTCTTGTTATTCGCTAATAATCTTTACAAATTATGTATAGAATTACGAAGGTCTGCTTTTATCTTTAAGTCACTGATTAAATTTTGAAAAAAAAAATAATAAAAATTGGGCTATAGTTACACAGAAAGAAGTAATATGACTGAAAATATGAATCTTGAATTTTCAGATGTTAGGAAAATATTTCTTGTAGTGTAATTTACTTAAATTTTAATGGATAATTTTTTTTAAAAAATTAAATTCTAATCGATTAATGGATTTTACATTCATCTTGAATTGTAGACAGTATTTTTTTCTCTTGATTAAATTAAGTATGCAAAGAGGCGAAAAACACGGATATGCATGACTGATGCATATCACAGTAAAAATTAAAATTTTCAATGCCAATTTCATAATCTACCATCAATGATTGAAGCATGAATTGACTGCTCCTGTAAACGCTTCATAACGTAGGCAATGCTTTTACAAAAAAATGTTATTCTTAAATAAACAAAGAAAGGAAGAATTAAAGAAAAGAAAAAAAAGAAATAAAACCACTTATTACAAAATTCCAGCGTTTTCTTCTTGTGTTCAATCGACTACCTCACATCCATTGAATGAAATGATAAGTGAATGTCGACAAGAATCTGTTGTGGTCGTCTGCTGCTATTATCTAATTCATTCCATATCACTGACCAATACTCTGAACTCACGTTCACCTCAAGTCGGTGGTTACCTTCCCTTCCCCCATTTACAAAATGATCCATTGCCATATTTGAAAAAAAAGGAGAATATTTTTAAATTTTCTCATTTGAAATTCTACAATTCTTAGCTTGTTACTCCATTTGCATGAGGTCAATTGTCGTCATGAATCAATACATTCCTGTAGACAACAATCTGTATTTCTTGCTTCTCGCCAAAGTTAATGAAATATTTTTTTTTTCCTTTTGCAGATAAAATTGTTTTTCTTTCATACTATGAGTTTAAAATTGCAGTAACTTCATTGGCGACAAATGAGTATAACAACGGATTTGTCTTAATAACATTGGTGATTATAAGGGATCAGGGATTATCTGAAACAGTTATGAGTCGGTCTCTGATTTGGATCTAAATTCTGACTTGCTGATGGATGTGCCAGTGTATGATTGAATTCGACCTCCCCCTAAAAAGGGTTGTGTCGTATGTGTTCGAGCAAAGTCGTCTTTTCACCTGAATGGTGCTCGTTAACAACGAAATTCGCATACCTCTGCCTTAATTCGAAAGAGCTCTGCTCATTCGGGCTTGGTATGACCAAGTTGCATTAGACAACAACAACATGGTGATTATGTTGTAAAGTAGTGTTAGATTTAATAATGCTGTACATAATTTTTTTTCATTTTTTGTTGCTTTCTTTTTGATATGATCAAAACTTCAATATTTTTTGGGCAACTTTCGTTTGTTTATTTTAGTCAAATTTTTTCAAAACTTTTAAATCTTATTAAATGAGACCACTTTAGATTTTAGGCGTTTAATAATGAAAATCTATATTATTTTGTTGGGTAAAATTATTAGAATTCTTTCTGATGATGTAAAAAAAAACTCTTTCGAATTTTCACAATCTCTGTTTTTTATGTTTAGAACTTTTAGTCAATGATTTGATAAGCATTAGCATGAAATCTTATAATTTATTTGTTTTAAGAGTTAACACATTTTTTTGTACACATAACGCTTATGTCAAGAAAAACTAAGATATTGATGACATATACTTCAGAATTAAACAATACAGATGGATCTTTGGATAGATATTGTAAATATGACTATCTTGTGACGGTAATTCCTCATGAATAACTTCAATAGTGAAGTTGCTTTAAAAATATTACTAATGAAAATATAATGTGAGATATTTATAAAGACAATTATTTCTTTTAAATACGTTTTAAAAATTAAAGAAGACTCAAACTACCCTAGCCTCTACTATCCTAATTCAAAATATTATAGCCTGACAATGTAAGAAAATTGATTTAATTATTTCTTAAAAATTTATTCTTAGTTCAATAACAACAATTCAATGATCTTAACAAACGTAAAATTAGCGTCATTGCAACTTGCCTGATTGTAAATTTAGTTACTAAAATAATAAATAAATTTTTTTAAAGTAGTAAGAGTAGTCTCCACCCCCCACCCCCCTTTTAAGCATGAAGAGCTTATCCCAAACTCACATATAGAATTGTTAACCCTTTAACAAACCATTATTACCTAGTATGATATTGACAAAAAAAATGTAACTAAGTATTGATCTTTGGCCCGAATCTTGCATTTTCTCTGTATCTATTGTACCAATATCTATTTTGGACTTTTCCCCCGCTCAATTGAAACCGGGTTTTAGAATGGAACTGCAATGATAGAACATTGGGCAACACAACGCACGCTGAATTTCATTGGCTTTAATGAATTATTGATTTGCATGCATGCGAAAATGCCAATGGCCAACATTGGGTTTAAAATTTGGGAAGAGTTTATATTTACAATCTTTGACCTATGTAGCAAAAAAATCTTTTTAACTCTTAACATTTTCTAATTATCAAATTCCTTTTTCATCGAAGAATCAGATAGATCTCCTCAAAAGAATTCCATTCAAAATACAAAAAAATAGGTACACTTTTTTTTAATGTCCATGCTCTAAATTCCCTCTAATTCAAATTAGTTTCGAGATATCGTATATTCGGACAGACGTGCAAGATGTAATGTGAAAAATCTTTTCGAAATTAAGTTGCTTTAAAACGTGGATATACGTAAAATTATAAGTTCAAATTTTTGGAAACTTGTATTTTCTGTATTCTTTGCGTAAAAGTAAGTAAAATTTGCACTAAAATAAAATTAACCCCTTACTAAGCGGATTGGGGTCTGTGAGACCTCCAGCAATGGATTTTCGGTCCCCATTATTGTATTTTTAGCTCAATCGAATGGACTGACCCAATAGTTTCCCGTTTCATGACCTTCAATATGCATCCACTTTTTAACCGGTTTGTGGATGCTTTTTAAAATAATTTAGTTATTTCTTCAAGAGACGTCTCTAAGACCGCATCTCCCTGTTATTGTCACAGGGATTTCCCGTCGATACTGCTATGTTCTGTGGTGGCGGAGTGGTCGGCTGTATACAAGAAGTGTCCTAGTGATAAACATGGCCTAAAACTTGGACCCCGAAATATCATCCAATTTACTGATTTACGAAGCAGTTCTCCAGATAATTTTAAATGAAGCATAAAGCGCTTTTAGTAATGAGGATAATTGCACAGAAGAATCTATCGTTGAAAGTTCTCATTCAACTGGTTCTGGTATGTATGTTCAAATATAATTATTATATATTCAAATATAGTTAATTTTTCTAGTGATAATGTGCATTGAAAAATTTATAAAAATATTAATATAGCAAGTGAAATATGTACAGAGTTTATAGGTTGATTTTTAAGCTAGTTCTTAACCTATATTTTTAAACTGCCCTCGCAAACCATGCCATGAAAGTCACATTAATCGATAAAAAATGAGGAATTTTACCCATTATCATTTTTTTTTTCATATAATTGTTGAATTTTTCGTTATATTCTTTTCTATAAAACTTTGTATACTGGAAAAATAAATATGATTGAAAAGTAAAAAATTAATATGCTTTTTCAAGAATATTATTATTGTAACATGTAATTTGAGAAAAAAATATATCCTCCAACGCATTTACTTTTTTATGATAATGTATTTTAAAAAAATACTAAAATATGTTTATATATCAAGAAAAATATATTCAAAATATATTCTGATTTTATACGAATACTTTGATTTAAAATTTTTTAATTTGAGTGTAAGGAAACGCGATCTCATAGATCCTCCACCCCCAGTCAAGTCTTAAAATTTACCTTCAGTAAAGAGTTAGTGCTAGTAAAACAAAAAAAAATTATTTTATGACTTGCAATTTTATTTTAAAGTGCCTTTACGGTTAATAAATTCTGTGGATTTTAAGAAAAAAAAAACTATAAAACATAAATCAACTTTTAAGAATAAATCTCTTTTTAGGATATGGATACACTTTAATTTAGAGAGAACTTATTACCTAATAAATAACTATGTACTAAATTTCTTTTTACTGTAAACCGCATTTTTGTACATAAAGATAATGTTTGTCTGTCAATGAAATAGATTTATAAGACACTTTAAAACAATTATAATGTTAAAATAAATTTATATAATTAGAATTGCTTTAGTATTAAAAAGAAATTTTAATGCGAAAAAAGGCAAATTTATATATATATGTATAATGGACGAATAATAAAAATTAATTCCTTATTTGAGATTGTCAGAAATAATGACCATTGAATAAAAATTGAATTTAATAAGTTCTAAAGGGAATCTCTAGAATATTCCAGAATATTTGATGAATACTGTTTAATGTATTCGTTAAGAAAATGTAAATACTGAATAATGAGATTTTAACTATAACTAAAACCCCATAACGGGAATTGTTATAGAAAAGAAAAGAAAAGCAATAAATAATATTCTAAAATATCCTTATCAAAATTTTATGATGGCTAGTGGGGATTATGGTAGTTAGAATTTAGAGATAAAAGTTTTCCGGGCATTTTTGATTTGTTGAAAATTGTGCACGCTTAAGAAAGAATAGTTCAGTTAATCTTAAAAAATATTCATCATTCTTATCATAGATTATAATTTCATAATTTTAAGGTGTGTGACTAAGTTGAAAACATAAATTTGGAGGAAAAATTGAATTAAAAAATAAAACTGGTATCTTTCGTTTTAAATATCTTTATAATATCTCAATGTCAATTTGAAGCGCAATTATTGCAAAATATTGAAATATAAATGATGCTGAACGAGTTACACACACACACACACACGCACACACACACACACACACATACACACACACACACACACACAAACACACACACACACACACAAACACACACACACACACATATATATATATATATACAATCCTAAAATTAATAAATACAATCATAAAATTATTAAAACAACCAAAACCTATTTCCTGGTCAACAAAATTAAAACGAAACCAACTCGCTCGGTCGAAATCGAAATTAAAACTCAATTCGGAATTAAACGCTGAAAGTTCACAAAATGAAAGGTAAATGAAATAGAATCAATTAATGAAACAAATCCAAATTACTATAATTAATAGAATTATGTAAACGAAACAGAAACGGCACTAACCACTGAAAGGAAACCAAAACCGGAATCGAAACTAAAAATCAATACTGATTTAAACAAGGTTAAGAATTAAAAAAGTTTTTGTTTTTAAATCAATCATTGTATTTGGTGAGCGCAAATGCAGCTACAACTGAAATACAAAAGAATCTAAACTAATTAACAAAATAAGCTAAGCAAAAAGGAATGCAACTGAATCAAAACTATAACCAATAGAAAAAGAATCCGGCCTGAAAACTTCGTCAAGGGTCACTTTTTGGGTCACGAGGTGCCAATACTTTTGACCATTGTCCATCGATGCCACACAGAAAAAAATTCCTT
>JAPMOQ010041217.1:0-15849 GCA_026543055.1 Argiope trifasciata
TATATATATATATACATACACAAATTAAGTAACCTATTCTTTATAATACTTGATGTATTGCAACTAAATTACTTCTTATGTACTCCTCAGCAATAATAAGCATATTTCAAATATTCTACATAAAAGTGCAAATATTAATATTCTATATATAGTTTGAATCCATACATCAAATATATATTTGAATCTATTATATGTATCTTTGAATAATTATACAAAATAGAGAATCTAATAAATTAACAATTCTGTTTTACATTTATCATTTTATATGATTAATAAAGCTGTAATACGGAAAATAGCCTTTTATCATCGAAATATACCATCTTTCAGCTAAAAGTGGTAATTGCGTGTGAGAATATTTCACTGTGAAATTGAAATTAGAAATGCGGAATAAATAATTTCCATAAAAGTCAGATCGAAGAAGCCTTTGCCGAAATAATTATAGTGAAGACTGAATTGAATGGTAAAGAATGAGAAATAAAATAATTCTTTTAATATAATTCAAAGCATTTGAGAATCATTTTAAGTCCGAATTCAACCAATTCAAACTTCTTCTAATTTTGGGGGATAAATCGCTCAACAAAGTCTAGTATTAATTACTATGCAACGTAGAATTAAACATCCACTTAAAATAGAATTTCGAGCCTTTATTTCTTTTTCCACTCCAAATATTTTGCTAATAGCAACTTTTACCAGAAGCTGTAAGTTATTGACCTGGGCCTGCATGACATTGCCATACATGTAGAAGTATCCACTGATATTGCTGTTACTTATGGCGCTTGACATGTTCGATGACAAATAATTGTCAGCGATTTATGACCAAATTAGCACCTCCTGTGTTTTCAGTCGTGCCAACTAAGGCTAAGAGAACGAATTAGTTACTTCATTCTTCACATTCGCTTGCACAAACTCTTTTTACAGGCGGTCACATTCACTCACCTCACAGATAAAACATAGAAGACGAGCAACCTTGCTGGAACCATGGAAGTCTTAATCACAGGGAAGAATGCTTCTATGACAGGACACCGGTATAAATATCCCCTGAAATAAATAAGAAAACTATTTTCTCTATGAAAAACATTTATGTGCAACCCTTTAAATGAATAACACAGTGTTACCTGTCAAGAAAATTACTTAAAATGGTCCTTATATAACAAATACATATGATAGGAATATGAAAAAAGGGCACTTTTGCCATTACATTGCTACAGAGTATTTTTCAAAAAGGTATCATGTGAAATGAATATTATTAAATTCATCATTTCTTTTCAATGTTGAATCTTGCTATTCAAGTATAAGTAACAGACCTTTCAATTTGGAATATTATCTTCAGCAAAGAATAATTCAGAGTTTAGCCTCTCACTGACTTTAATAAGGTAAAATTTATTGTAAATGTTGTTTTTAATATTGCTGAATGGCAAGATTAATACATTTATTTATTCAAAAATAAAGTAAAGAGATTTAATTACATGCGACTTTAATTGTTATCAATGTTTGATTAAAGTCAATGAAAATGGAATACATAATTTGGTGTGCGATATATTATTTTTATTGATTTTTTATTAATTACATAATACATAATTAATTAAATATTAATAATATTATTATATTATTAATATTATTGATAATATTAAGAATATTAATTTCCCTCAATCCTTGAAAAGGTGAAACTTCCATAAATTACAAGCAGTGTTAAAATAATTTCCGTTTCATTGGTTTTGACAAGGATAAACAAAGATACCTTAAGATATTTTTAAAATTATATGTATTTTATTATTTTTTTATTAAATTCAGATATTTTTTTTAAGCAACAAGAAAAAATAAATATTCATACAAAAATTGTGGATATTTCCTTCAATCAAAATTTTTAATGTTACAAATTAATCCCAAAGCACATCTGTTAAAGAATTCACTTAGAGAATCAAAACATAATTTCGCATAAATATTTAGAAATAATCACTATATCTATCATAAAAGTCACATATAAATCAAACTATTATATATTTTAAAAGTGACGATAGATATGCCATTAGCTAAGGAATGCAGTTTCTTATTAAACTGCTTAAAATTATAAATAATTTGAATTTATATTTGAATACAAATATATTTAATTTATACAAAAAGTAAAATGAAAAACTCTCAATTCTTTAATTTATTAATTCAATTAATTATTTCACCAACTGACTCATTTCAAAATAAAGATTTATTTGCCTACCATGTTTGGTAAGCAAAATCAAGAAAAACATTTTAATTTTGCATTTAAATTAAAAATTAAGATGTAGAATGGATATGCACCAGACATATTTTCCATTCAATTTTTATTCTTCAATAGTTAGATTTTAACTTAATTCATTCATTTTGGAGATATTTTGCCTTTTCAGCGGAGAAAATTTGTACCAAATATACTCTTTTTAATTATTATTACAGGTGCAAGACAAACTTTAATAAAATATTCCTTTCATCTTTGAAGATCTTGATAAATTAAAAAGTATTTTTGCAGTTATATATATATATATATATATATATTTGCAAACTGAAACCACTTATAGTATATTTTATAATTATCTTAACAAGGTGTTATTTGTGCCATTTCAACGCTCTGATTTCGTTTGTTGGAGCAGAATATTTAATTTTAGCTTTACGATGGAGTTTCGCATTCAGTTGGAGTAGCATCTGAATGGAAATCAGTATGGAAGTTATTTACAAAACGGCGAATCCATGGTAGCTGAAAATGCATATTCATGTATATACAAATTCAGAATATCTGAAGGACAATAGAAGGCATTTGTATGCGAAGGAGCTGCAATAATATTTATAAAGCCTGCTGTCCTCACTTCAGTTATTCCGTTTGTACCGGAAACAGTTAGTTGAGAGTTAATGAAAGACCGGATTTAATTACAGTGTTTAGAGAAGCGGAAATTCAAAGGTATTACGAACTGTTCTATGCGGTCTTTTAAGAATTCGGAAAATATCAATGGTGCATTTAATTTTAGCTTTTTTGGATTATAGTTTACCTGTGTAATACTTAATATCGACTTTTTTTATTTTCTTTTTCTTTTCTGGAATGAGATGCAGCAAATATATTTAAGAAATTTTAATTATTTTCAGAAAATACAAGGATATTTAGATAATAATCTTTACCACACTTCTTACCTATAAAAAATATATAAAATTAATCGTAATTGTGGGGATTATAAATCAAATTCATGTATTTAATAAAACATTTCTGAAGAATCTGTAGAAATCACAATCCCACCTTACATTTTTAAATGATGAAAAGCGGCAAAATGTTTCAAAATAATTAATTTCGTACTCTTCCAGCATTCTATTTTCTATGGATTTTTTTACATTACAAAATCTATATTTGCTGTTTATTTATAATATTTTGGGATATGTAAAGAATATTTTTATATATTGCTCAAAAAATCCATGTCTACGGTTGAGCAACATTTATTAAAATATAAAAAAGCAAACAAAGTTAAAATTTACGAAATTCCGCGATCAGTGACTTAGATTATCGAAAAAATAAGCTATATGATTTTAATAATTCCGTTGGTGACTTGGAAGTACACTGATTTCAATTAACTTATTAAACAATTAAGAATATATTTGAATCTCTATGCTGTTTTCAATATGAAATACTATTCTTATAACTATACTTCCTGAAGAACAATTGTAAAGTTTACAATAGATCATAAATTATTAGAATCAAAGAAAATTCGAACAACTGAAGAATTAAAAAAAGTTCGTATCGTTGATTAATCCGAATTCCTCTGTAATTCAAAGTATAAATGTATACTTCTTGACTTCTTCGAAATTTATTAAGTATCTCCTAAAAGATAGAACTGAGTTGATTCAAAACGGGTACAAAAACACACGTCGAAGATCGATACCTATCAGCAGTAAACAGGCTAAAGGGAACTGGCAATGCTACTTATTGCAGAGAGTGATTTTGCTGGATGAAGATGAGAAATGCTTTTATAAGTTGTGTGAAATAGTCTTCATTAACTTGAATTTATTCGCATATATATTTTGTTTCTACTCAATTAACTATATATCATTAAGAAAAAAATAATGGAGTGATGATTGCAGATGAAATGGAAGAAAGTGAAGTCCATTTTTTTCATAAGAACGTTTTTTTAAATTGATATGATTATTATATCGGTATATATAATAATTGCATATTGAAAACAATTACACTTATGTAAGGGAAAGACCATAAATCGAGATCATGAATACATCATGATTTGGATAGACATAACTGAGCATACATGTAATTCAGTTTGATTGGTGGACTGTAAAGAAAAACGTTCCTCTAAATTCTCGAACAAGAATTTATAAATAATCTTCCTTTATTCCACAATCTTGCTTATTACACTGCTGACATTGAAGCAACAATACAGAGTATGTAATACATATTACTCATCAAAACATATACAAAACAGCCTAGACAAATGAACTGGTTCTCCACCATACTTTTCTTAGCAACAACCACACTATTCAGGAGTTACACATTACTCCAAATAGAAAAATTCTTCTCAGGATTTGCCAGAACATGTCATACATTTTAAATTGTTTTATTTTGACTCCTTAGAGGCTCCGTGTGTTCCACCATACTTTTCTTAGTAATATCCCCGTCATCTGACAGTGGTTCAAAATTACGAGGTCCGTCCAAAAATAGCCCTCCTATTGCTTTAAACGGGACGTTAATATAACTAAACTAAACTAAAAACTGAATTTAGTAATATCCACGATATTCAGGAGTTATACACTACCTCAAATAGAAAAATCCTTCTCAGAATTTGCCAGAACATGTCATAAATACGAAATTAATGTTCTCATTCTTAAGACCATTCGTGTTGAAGTACGAATGGCCTGTTTCGCTTTCAAATATTAAAAATATCCCCTGTTCGCAATGACTGCTTTTGATCTTAAGATTTTGCTATTCATCTCCATATAGCTCAGAGCTTTTAAGCAGATTGGATATCCTTTAGAAATTCTCAGAAATCTTATACCTCCCAAACCTATCAAACAAGTAAATTATGTCACATCTCACGTATTCAAGTAAACACACTCATCGAAAAGGGAAATAATTCCTCAATGATATACTGATGTCTCAGATACCCATAGTAGTATCATTGAACAAACATTTGGGGCATTTTAATACAGATTGAGTGTATCGAACGATATTCCAAGCAAATAAATTCAATAAAATTTGCACTTTTCAATATTGAATCTTTTGAAATATCTTTAAATAATACCTCCAATCCTTTATTTGTTGAATATAATTTCATATATTTTTGTATTTTACAAGTATCCTAATGTGAAATTTTTAAATATTAAGATTTTAAAAAATGTTCTTATTTTTTTCAGGAAACAAATATGTATAAAATAGGCGTATTTCTCAAAAACGTCTTAAAAATAATAATCAAGAATTTCTTTCAACAAACTTTATTTATTTCAGCAATTCTTTTTATTTTCTCCATATGCAAGAAGATCCATCAGTATTTTAAAAAATAAATCACTCATTATGTTTATTTATTTAATTAAATGGAGTGCTATTAGGACAGTGTTCCTTTTTTCCATTTATTTAATTTTTCTGAAAAAATATTTAAATAATTAAAGTTTCTTCTAAAAGGATATGATTATTAATGCTACTGGATCAAAGGAAAATATCAAAGTGATTCTTTTTAATTGTATCATCATTTTTATTATCCTTTATAAGATTTTAATTTGTTCCCTATTCTATTAAATCTGTTCATGTCTTCATGCACTTATTTTAGCATTTTCTAAATAACTTAATTTAGCTATATAATTAATTTATTATTGTAGCTACTGAAAAGTATATAATGTATGCTTCAAACATAAGAGTCATATAACTACCTATCACCTAAATTATTCAATATATTTATAGTAATTGTGATAAATGACAAAAAAATCTAAAAATAGTTTTTAAAAGATCTAATGAAAATATCTCGTTAATTTTTGGGCTTTTTTATATCATGCTTAATTTGAAAGTTTTCTATGACATTTTTATCATAATTAACGAATAAATAACATCAGAATAAAATTATGATTGAAAGCAACTGTATACATCATCAATACTAACAGCAAATAATTTCAAAATCCTGCATTTTAGTAAAATATGTGTCTGGTAATTTTTAACAAAATATATTAATTTAAAATATTTATAATAATTTTAATTTACTAGTAATTGGAAAACAATTTGCTAACGTTATTGAGTTATGCAGATTATAAAGGAATAATTGTTTATAATATTAACTTTTATTAAAGTACTGACGGTATTTTCAATTTATAGATTTCAAATTAATACATATTCATATATTTCTAATCAATACTTTTCGGAAGAATATATCAATTTTTTATTTAAAGAACAATCGTTGTATTAAGAAATGATAGCTAAAAACTACAGACATTTAGAAATTTCTAGAAATAAAAATTTATAAAATTTTCTTTCGGCATGAAGCATGAAGAAATAAACTGGTTGAAGTGTTTTCTGAAGAATCTTCAATCAAAATTCAATTTATGATTCTAGGCAAATTATAAGAGTATTCGTTTAGAAACAACTTGAAATAAATTTGTAGACAAATAAGTTGCCAAAGCTCAAATCAAGATAATTAAAAGTGTTGTCTTCAAAGAACGAATATAAAAAAAATTCTTTATAAATTGAAAAAAGAATGAATTTTTAATGAAGTTTAAAAACGAGTAACAAGTTTTTCAAAGCTAATTTTTTTAAAAAATATTGAGACTTTGTAAGAGATAGTCTAACTGAAAATTTGCAAAATCCTTACTAATATTATCTCTATCTACCCACTAACCACAAATTTTACAGTTGATTTTATTAATCTAGAAAAAAACATTCACAATATTAATCACTCTTATTTGATTAAATTCTATCTACAGTTGGAGGAAAATGATCTTTAAAAGATAGAGAATTAAATCGAAGACACAATACATTAAAGGAATACATGTTAGGAATCTGTATTGTTGCTTCTCAGCACAAATGATTATATTGAAGGTAAAACATTTTTATCATCTATTATATGCTAATCTTATTCCGGATCAGTTACTTCAGAGTTTGGCGACTTTGCCCACAAAATGGAGTATACTAGAATCTTTAAAAAATTTTGTGATAGGACCAATAGGAGCTAATATATGCTTTATTGTTCGAGATCCTTCAATACAATGCCTAAGAAATTACAAAAGTCAGGGTGACTCAGTTGGAAGCAGTCTTTTCAGTTCTTCTCCATTAATAATTGAAAGAGTTATCTAAGTAAGAGCTACAAGCTGCTTATTATTGCAGTGCTACTACCTTTCATTTGTTTTCTAGAAGTTCTATTCTTTATTGCGTGTCTACATCCTGCTTGTATTTTGTCATTTGCGTATTAGTCGTTTGTTGTTAATAAACCTTGTTATTTGTTAATGAGGCATTTTGATTACTTTTCCATAAATCCATTGCAAACTAACCTGTTGACTTTACGGCATAAGTGGAGGACGCTCATTAATAATATAAAAACCTAGATCCTTATTTAAAGCATAGATATAGTGTTTCAAGTTCTGATATATTACAGTACTTACCTTAATTGTAAGATTAGGAAATGTCCTTTGAAACTAGATTTCTAGAGAGGCGAAAGGTGAAAATAGGAAATTGAAGCTGCATTGCTTAAATTATAAGTAAAAAATATAATATATTATTATTGTTTATTATAATAACTATTATTAGACAGAAATGCTTATTCATGCATATTTTATTATATAGCTGTAATAATAATATAATAACTATTCATATTAGAGTATTTCAGTCTTCTTGTTGAGAAACAAAGAATTCTTCTTGACTTATTCTTAAGGAATAATTGACGAAAATACCTTTTCTTCCAATACTTAAACTGTTAATGAGTTTAGAGACTGCTCAGTATACAAAATTCGTATATAGTATATTAAGTGAGAGGAAGCATTAATTAAAATAAATTGAGTTTATGGTAATTAGAGTGAGGCTAATAAAAATCGAATGATAAATCGTATTCCTCCTCAAAAAAGTTGAATATTTCCATAATTCTAATCTGATATTTGCATATACTAATAAATAATTAAATATTTAAGCTGCAGATGATAATTCCAATATAGAAAATGTTAAACGTCTTTTTTTAAATGAGATTTAAGTAAAAAAACTATTCACTTTTACAGATAAATATGCTGAAAAAATATGTTTTAATATCGCTCATTTATTTTTTAAATCTCTATTTTCAAAACAATTTTTTCAGATGCCAATCGAATATTGATATTTGGCTTTTAAATTAATTACTCATAGTCTAATTTAATAAGTTATAGCTTATATTTGTCAATAACAATTTCTATTCCTTTTCTGGAAGTAAATGTTGAAAATTAAATAGAAACACGAAAAATTGTATGTCCAATTTTTTTTATATGAGATTTACTGCATTATATTTATGAACAATAATCATCTAACTTTTTAATTTAATATGGACATATTTTTGTTTGTTAAGACATTTATATACAAATTATTAATTTAAGGATAAATTTCAATATGAGACTAGCAAGGGATTTCTCTTGAATTGGTTAATACCCTTTAAACATTTTAAGAAACTTCTCACATTATTGAATTCACATTCAAAAAAAAAAAAGGAAAAAAAGGAAACAGCCAACATCTGAAGTTATTGCATTTAAAATTGAGAAAAAAATCATAATTTCCTTATTACATATATGTAATACTCTCTAACTAATTCATGGAAAAAAACTGTGTAGCACGTTTGAGTTTACAAAATTACTGCAAACGCAATAAATATTAATTAGTAAATGTTAGATTTGCAATGGCGTATCATCAACAGGAAGATCATTCTTATTTTTATGCATATATTTTTAATTGAAAATCTATTGGCCTTGAAATTTAAATATTATTTGATTATTTTTACTTTATTTGAAATTGTTACATCAATTTATTTTTAAACTAAAGAATGTTGCTGAAAACACAACAATTTATAATTTACAAATTTTGCTTTAAGCTTAATTTTTTTTGAAGAATTTATTTCCAAAACATAATTACGAAACAGAAAATATTTAAACCATTCTTTAAATTACAGCTTTAAAACATAATAGGTAGTTCCCTTTAAATGCTGATATAAACGTGTGAAAAAGAATTATGCTCAGTCTAATGCATACAATATAACTTATAACAGAGCATAATTCGAAATATCATAGTAACAAATGGAAATCAGGAAGGTTAATAGTAGGTACGATTCAAAAAGACTCTATTAAAATGGATTGAAATAAAATTAATGATTAAATTTTTGATAATTGTTATTGAAATATGAACTGTTCAATAGTATTAAGGAATTGTGTGGATTTCACAACCCTATTTCTAATTAATATATAAAATTGAATTTAAAGTGCTGAATAAAAATGCAGTGTTTTAAGCAGATTATTTATGTAAAATAACTTACGATACTAACAGACATAATTATTATGCTTAGAAATTATGCGTTCAATTAAACATACTTAGGTTTGACGAAAATCATTTTAGAAATGATTCCAAACAATGTTATCTTGCATTTTTTATCAAAATCAATTATTTGGAAAAGAATTAGGAAATGGGAAAACGGTGATAAAATATTTCTAATGTTCTATGAAATGAATTTTATCGATTTGTCAGTCAATTATGAGCTATTGCAGATGCTATGGATGTCAATGCAGTAAATATAAAAATGCAGTCAAATTTTATTTGCTTTTGTACATATATTAATAGTATTTTTTCCATCTGATTCAGACTTTATTTTTGTGTGTTTTCTTCATAAACTTACTTATGCACTTTTATGCTTTATTTGTTTCTATTTTGAGTAGTTTAGTTTTACCGTGCTTCTCCCATTGTATTATATCATTTACCATATGTTTTCGTTGGTATATGAAAATTTTGTTTTAACTTTTTTTGTTTGTACTTATATATTTTCTTGTTTTCATCATTTTTCTTTGCATTTGTGCTACTTTCTTTTCATTTAAAATTTCTTCCATTATCGATTATATACTGGCTTAACGTTTGTATGCCTTGTGTAAAACAAAGAGTGTGTATCTCGGTACTATAAAAATCAAATGCAATAATAGTATCCCAAAGCAAAATCTAATACTATAATACGAGGAATGGTTGCCAAGTCGAAAATCGCCCCAGAATTAATAAACTCCGTTAAACTTGGGGGTCTGGGGTTTTTGGCCACGATCGATTGGCGCCGGTTTTGAAGCGCTACGGTCGAGCAGTTCGGAGTTACAGATAGGATATTTTCAAACTTTATTAGTTCGCCATAATGGTTACTTAAATTTTCAGGCGGAAACGTTTTGCCATCTATAGCCAATATGGCGAACTAATAAAGTTTTATGTTTATGCTGTTATAGGTTTATAATATGTTTCTTATGTATGTATATATGTTTGGTTTTTCTAAATAAATTTGTCAAAAATATTGAATTTCAACACACTTCAGTCTTTACCTTTACTTTACCTTTGTATAGAATAGTTCCCTTTCCAAACTCTAACTTTGTTTAGAATAGTTTACAATGGTGCACTTTAACCGGTTATCTTTTCACCAATGGTTTCACAAATTTTCTTATGGCATGTACTGTTTTGATAAATCACAATTGAAAATTTAAATCTTCGAGTTAGCTTCGATACCTGTTTTCTCCGAGTGGAGCTCGGTCACCCGCTGGTAACAAATTATGTAATTGCCTTACACAATATTAGATTTTCCGCAAATCTTTTAGTTAAACATTAGCTTAGAATTTGGTAAAAATCTTATTTGGTTTTTAAAAAGTTATGTTAAATTCTCCTTACATAAAGTCCTATTTCGAATGAGATTATAGAGAATAAGGTAAAAGGAATAATTTAAAATATTTGCTAAAAACCTAAAATCCAGTCGGTTTGATCATGTTTTTTTAAAACAGGTGAACTTTATTATGCAAGCCATTTACATATATATGGAAGGGGCTGTTTGACTAAACAGAGAAATAAGATTAATGAACTTGCCTTTCTTAATCGGTATTTTTTCAATCTTCGATGATATTAATCCTTTAATAAACAATATGATTTCTTGTTACTGAACTCGGGTTATGGAAGATTTTGTAGAATATTACGCACACTGATATGAATTTACGGCGTCAAGCATTTGTTGAACTAAAAATAAATATTCATTCTAACATTTCTTGAAAAGATTATTGAGTAGCAAAACATTTATTTATTTAAAATTAAAAAAATATGCATCGTTAAATATTAGAGAGAAAAAAATCACCAATGTAAGTGTCGTTATATTCTTTACATTTTTATCTAAATTAATCAGGTAGACTAGCAGAAAATTTAAGTATATGTTGACAATAAATGTTGTAACCTTCCACTTAAATCTTATCTCAAACTAATTGTAAATTAAACGGACATCTGTGGCTTTGAAATTTCGGAAAATAACGATTTTCTAATTAATAGGGAATAATCATTCTCAAACCTTTGGCTTATTCATCAGAAAATTTCAAAACAATCAGAAAAGTATTTGGCGAGATATGGAGTTTTTTCTCCTATTCGATATCAGGTGTCAAGCCCCCTTCTTGAATTTACATCAAACATATTTTATGTGCGAGTAGCCAAGTCGTTTAATTTTTTCCATGAAATAAATAGTAGGAAAGTTGTTTGAAAGCGTAATGGTTAAATTCGTGTTTGTAAATTTTTTAACTGCTTTCGTTCTTTTTGATCGAATTTATCCCTGGTTATTATGATTAATTTGAAAATAAAGTTCTTGTTTTCAAGACCACAGAATTTATATATAGCTTACCTGCTTTTTAATTCGTTTCGAAACACATCTCAATAAAAGGAAATCCCACTTTCCTGCTAAAGAATAACAAGAGGTAGAAATGAAAGGAATCAAAACCGCTTCATGTAGCAGCAATTGAATCAAAGTTACTAAACGAAACCGATTCAAATTCGTGATTGCCGATTTCTCAAAGAAACCTAAACTAGATGATAAAAGATATTTGTTTGGAGAAAATAAACACATTTGTGTTTCAACAGAACACATTTCAAAAATTTTTTGCATTGTAATTTGTCTAAACTGCCTAAAAACGACCATGAATTTGAAGCTGGGTGCTAAATATGGTTTTACATATGAAATGATAAAGTTATATGCAGCTATTGTAAAAAAATTAACTCTGCATCCTCTTTTAATTATGCCTATGATAAACTGAAGTGATAATAAAAATTCAATCAGTAAATTTAAAAGTGTTTTACACATAAAAGTACCATGTAATATGTATTTCATTAACTGATAATAGATAGTAGTGTGCTTTGCTATACAAAATCTGTACACTTATTTTTGATTATTTTCAAACACGTCGTTACTGCTTATGTCAATTAATGCTTTGATTGCTTCATCTATATAATTCAATTTAACAATTATAAAATTATATTTGAATGGAAATATATTATTAAAAATATTCTGTACTTAAATAAACTATTTCATATTGAACATTTTTTACTTATATTTCTGAAACTGTTTTTCCTCGCATGCATTGTTTAGAAAATTTTTACCTACTTCAAAATGGCTAATTTCATTTGATTTTTGATTAAATTGTATAGAATTTTTACTTCGTATTATTAATTATTTGATAAACAGAAATAAAGATAATTTATTAACCATTTTTACTATATATACAATATGTTGATCACTTGAGTAAAATAAAGTGATCAAGATATTATCATTTTTTCACAATTTTTCTAACAATAATTATTTAAATTAATAGCCATTCATAATAATAATACTGGCAACTTAGAAGTAACATATGCCATATTATATCCAGAAAAAAACTAATTTAATATTAATTTTTCTATTATAATTTTATTTTAATGAAAATTTTAAGCTGCTTTTCACAGTTCGCTTTTTTTCTTCGAAATCCTGTCTGCCACAAAATATTAAAAACTAATCAAATTTCCTCGAAATTGCATAACATTTTTTCTGTTAACACTTGAATGTACGCTTAATAGAAATATAGATGGATTTTTCCAAAATTTTTGACTAGATTTTCTTTCTAAAACTGTTCAAATTAAAAAATATATATATCTGATATTTTCTAAAAAAATTACAAAATTTTGAGGAATATATGTTTTTTTTCAAATTAATATAGATATCGAAAATCCGATTCATAATTTAGGAACAAACATTTAGGAACATATATATATATATATATATATATATGGGATTTATTAGTGCCATCTATTTCACTAATATTAAATTATTTCTTTTTTTATTAAAATATTGATATTCCAGTAGTTTTTGGGAAAATCATTATTGTTTAAATTTTTAATAAAACTATTTGTTGCTTTTATAAAAGAAATTTTGTTATTAAAAATTTTTTTAATTTTATTGAATTGTGAGAAAATTAATTTTTTGAAAATTTTATAGTTAAGATTAGAGTGATAATTACAGAGTTTAATTATATTAAATTTGAATTCGTCTCTTTTTTCATAAATACCGACTATTGTTTTATCATTAGCAATTTCAATCCTCAAATCCAGATAAGTAGCTTCAAGAGAGATAATCTCAATTTGTTTCTGTTAAAGTTAATTCTTTAGGATAGCAGTTAGTAACAATATTGGTATTCTCTAAGTTAATCAAAATTAAATCATTAATAAATCTCCATCCGTTTATTAAGTAATTATTAATTATTTTTTTTCGTAATAATGTTGGAAAAGGATGGCTAAAGCACTTGAGAGAGCTGTACCCATTGGAATACACTTAACTTGTTTGTAAAAATTAATACCATTGAAAACATAATTTTCAGTAATATTAAAATTGTATAAAGCCAGCCAGCTATGTTTATTAATTATATCATCATTTAAATATTTGCCATATATAAGAGAAGAGACATTTATTAATTTCTCATGGGGAAGGTTGGTATATAATTTTTCAAAGTCAAAAGTACTAATTTTATAAATTTTGTTATCTTTTAAAAAATCCAAAACCTTTTTGTTATTATTAATAACAAAGCAATCTTCCTCTTCAATTTTACTTAGGATTATTTTTAGGTTTTCGAAAAATTGCTTCCCCATGTAGTAATTATAACTGCCTGTACTACAGGTAACAAATTTAAATTTGATTGGTTTTTTGTGAAATTTAACAGTTGGGAACAAATAGGGATACTTTAAAGAGCATGTTTAAATTTTAATTTTTTTAGCAAAAGCTCACAATATTTTGTCTAGTTCCTTTTTACTTGAATTAACCAAATTATAAGTCGAATTGGAATTATACTCACTGATTAAAAGCTCTTTATAATAGTGCTTACACATTATACAAAAATTGTTTGATGATTTTTCTATAACTGTTATAATAAATTTATCTTTTAAATTTTTTATTTCTTTTTTATTGATTTATTAGCGTAAAATCCCCGTTCTTTTATTCTAACATTACCCCTATTATACTTAGTTTTAATTTCTCCTAAGACTCTAATTTTCCATTCATTAAAACCCTCTGGAGGCCAATTATATTTTCGAGATATTTTAGAAATAAAAATGTCTAAATCGCGCCCAATAGAAATCAACACTTTTTTATTGTTTAGCCATTGTTTTAGTTTAGCCATTGTTATTGTTTTAGTTAGGTGCTTTAGCCAACATTTTCCTACATTATTACGAGAAAAAATAATTAATAATTACTTAATAAATGGATGGAGATTTATTGATGATTTAATTTTGATTAATTAACTATTGTTACTAACTGCTATCCTAAAGAATTAACTTTAACAGAAACAAATAGAGGTAATCTTGAAGCTACTTATCTGGATTTGAGGATCGAAATTGCTAATGATAAAACAATAGACAGTATTTATGATAAAAGAGACGAATTCAAATTTAATATAATTAAACTCTGTAATTATCACTCCAATCTTAACCATAAAATTTTCAAAAAATTAATTTTCTCACAATTCAATAAAATTAAAAAAATTTTTAATAACAAAATTTCTTTTATAAAAGCAACAAATAGTTTTATTAAAAATTTAAACAATAATGATTTTCCCAAAAACTACTGGAATATCAATATTTTAATAAAAAAAGAAATAATTTAATATTAGTGAAATAGATGGCGCTAATAAATCCCATTTATCTTTAGTTACACTGTAGTATTATTATTGAAAAGGAAGAGCAGTTGTTCGCGGCCAGGTCTGAACACTTATGGTTTTCTTAATTTAGTCATTAATTGTGATTTTTCTTAAGTAGTTTTATTTTTTATGTATATATTTGTTTCATTTGTTGATGTTTTTTAATGTTTTGCTTTGTTTTTGTCTTTTGTTGTTAAAATTGGTATGTCTCTTTTGCCTTCATTTTCGAGGGATTTTCGGGCCACGAGGTGTCAATACTTTTGACCATTGTCTACCGATGCCTCACAGAAAAATTCCCTTAGCAATCCTTGCTTGAAAGTGGCTCCTGACAAAGTTTTCAGGCCGGATTCTTTTTCTATTGACTATTTTTTTCTATTGATTATTGTTTTGATTCGGTTGTCTTATTTTGTTAATTAACTTATATTCATTTGTATTTTGGTTGTAGCTGCATTTGTGCTCTGCGGATACAGTGTATGATTTAAAAACATTTTAATTCTTTAAACTTGTTTGTGTCAGTAATGATTTTTAGTTTCGATTCCGGTTTTGGTTTCGTTTCCGTGGTTACTTCTGTTTCTGTTTCGTTTAAATAATTCTTTGAATATAGTATTTTGGATTTGTTTCATTAATTTGTTCTTATTTATTTACCTTTCATTTTGTGAACTTTTAGCGTGTAATTCTGAATTGAGTTTTAATTTCGATTTC
>JAPMOQ010041223.1:0-65519 GCA_026543055.1 Argiope trifasciata
AATAATATTCACACGGTGAACCATTACCTAATAAACTCTTGACCAAAACGGCTTCTTGGAGGAGTTTCAATACTTTAAATGAAATTATTATGATAAAGTTTATAGACTTGCATGTGGTTTGTAAAATTCGACATGCAAAATACTTATTTCATCGGCAATATAGAGGAAAACTGTTGTACTGAGAGCTACCAAATTTTATTTAATTATTTTATTGACTAAGAAAACATTTTTTTAAAGTTTTAATTAAAAGTGTCTTTAAAACATGTTTAATTGAAGCAATCTTTCGCTTTCTATCACACCCACAAAATATTTGGACGCATGCTTGCCAAATTTCATGAAATTTTATTGATTTTGAGATATTCTGTTTTCCCGTGAACAACCACTTTGAAATATTTATTCTTTAGGAAATGTGTTTAGATATTCTACTTGCAAACTAGTTCATCCAAATGCCATGAAAACAATTGTAGTTTTCATGCCTTTTTAACAGAAATACCAAAAATTATCCAACTACGACTTTGAAGGTAGTGAGTGACTATAAACATATCAGTTTCTATTTTAGAGAATTTTATGGTAAAAATAAAATAAAACACTCATTTTCGGTTTAAAAGACCCAGTTTTCTGATTTCATTTTTATTTGCGGTGTATTATTGACACTACAATAAATATAGCTCTATCTTATATATATCAAAAATATTTTTTTGGAATCTACAAATGTTGGACTTTATTTCCAAATCATACAAAACAAATTTCAAATTTTCCTGGTAAAATATCTTTACCTTACCCAAAAAAATTGATACCTGAAGCAAAATTTTGTGCAAGAAACTGAATATCATATTAAAAGCAATTTAAATTTATAACCAAGGACCCTCATAAATTCTCAAACGTGTATTCTAACTACCAGCGATAATTAATCTTTTAAAAGATCCAGACTGTTATTTCGATTTCAATCTAATTTTCCCAAACCTCTGGCCTTTTAATGCATCCTGAAGTTTCAACTAAGGAATGTCATTTTTTTAAAATAATAAATATTATGTCTTACAAGTAATTTGTTTTTAAGGATTATATTTTATTTTTGTACTTATTGATTGAATATTTTTTGCCTTCTGATATTTTCAAAAGATAATCGTAATTTTTTTCTTTCTCCATTGCGCTATTTTTATCCTGCAAACTTCCGTTTTAAGATGCTGCCATACACTGGGAAACATAGTGAATAAATAATGTATTCTGATGCAAAATTGGTTTTTTGAAATATGTTTTTTTTTTTCAAATTACTTTCTTGTGTTTTTTTCAGCCCTGGTACAATTTCTATCTTCATGGATTCATCAACCACCACAATGGAAGATTTTCATCCGCATACTTGAGATAACGGGCGGAACAGATTATATTAAAGTTTTATTTAATTGAGATCAATATTTCCCCTTATTTTTTATTTTTGTTTTTCCTTTAATGATGATAATATCGTGTCTACCTTACCACGGAAAGAAGGTAAAGACCCTTGTGCACCGAGGGAAGAAGTCTGTAGAGGTATCTTAATTAGCCAGTAACAGCCACTAGACTGTAGAGATAACTTTTGTCTAGTAGATATGTTACGTGGCTGCATATCGTAATTGTCGGTCCTTGGCGGAATTCAATCCCGATATTACCACAACACCACAATATAATTAGACACAATACATGAACCTTCAAACTACTGTCATGCCGCTATCTACAGGCAATAAAGGCAATCAAAGCAAAGTCGTCAGACTCCCTTGACGCAGCAGCAGCAACAACAACTATCTCCATCAGCAACGTAAAATCTTCAGTTCCACTTGACGCAGCAACCAAAGTCGTCAGACTCACTTGACGCTACCACCAAAGTGAATACGTCTGAACGTCTAGTTCATATGAAGATGACACTCACACACATTCGCACATTCACCCCTTTTTACCGGAGGACACCGATAGAACACAGGTTGAAGAACAGCCATACTCGAACCTGGGACGCCCAGATCACGAGAAAGACGCGCAACCCCTATGCCAGGACACCGCCTGTTTGTCCTTTCGATAATGATTTTGGGCTATAGAGATATACTGACCGTTTGAATTATTAAACGTATAAAATTTTGTGGAACATTTGAAAAGGCAGTCAGTTTGGCGACCTAAATTACAACTATGCCGCCTTATTAGAAGATTTATTTACAGAAAAGTAATTCCGGAAAGATATCAATGATGACGCCGATGAGATATAATTAAAAGACATCTTATAAATACTTAATATATAAATTGCATTTTCTGCATTCAGGTTATAATTAAAACAAAGATGTAAAAACTAATCCGTAGAAATACTGTGATGGTATTGTTACATATAATTATAAATTTGTAACAGCGCCTCCTTGTGGCGTAAGTATTCTAGAGAAGGAAAGAATTTTACAGATATAGTAAAGGTTGCTGGATACAAGCCGAGCGAATGACTTACGGCTTTGGCAACCAATATGTGGACAAAAATATAGGATTTCAGAATTTCGAGAATCATGAGAATAACTTGATTGGAACTCAATTCCCGGAAATTGTTTAACAATATCCCATACTTTATCACAGGAGTTATAAAAACGAATACGAACGGAGAATCGATTCATTAAAATTAGCAGATGAAAGAGTAATTGAATGAAATCACTCTCCTTGAATTTTTTATGCTGCTGCGTTTGCTTTACCGATGTATTCTACTATTTGTCTTCCCCGTGATCTGGACATCTCGGGTCGAATCCCGGTTCGGGCATGGTTGTTCTTCTACGTTTTATCTGTGAGTTGTATAAATGTGCCCCCCAGTAAAAAGGGGTTGTGCAAGCGAATGTGAAACATGAAATTGTCAAGTCGTACTCTTGGTCCTAGTTTGCGCTCCTGAACACGCAATTACTCATTTCGGTTTAAATAGCTGGCAGCTTTCTGTCAATGAACTTATAAAGCTCTATAAGTAATTACAAGAACATTCTACTATTAATTAGTGCAGCTTTTTATATGCTAAGGATGTGCTTTATTACCTACTAGCCGCCTTTGGCGACCAGCTGGTTCGCCATGAATAATGCGTTCTAAAATTTTCAATTAAATCACATATTCATTAGCCTGGCAGCAATTCCAGGCATTGATTGGCCTGAAATTAATATTTTCTTTAAGATGATGGACTGAAAGTTCTAAAAGAACGCGTTTTCCTAATAATATTCTTTAATTTTATAAATCAGTCAGTTTTAATTATTGATTTAGAAGACTGATTGATGTAGTAACTTTTATTTAAAATATTAATAAAAAAAAATTTGTAAAATATGGCTCACAGAGCAAAGTATGAATAAATCTAAAACTCATAACTCATCAATGCATAATTGGATTCAAGCCACATAAAATGCAATTATTTACTTTATTTAGACTAAGCCAACAGTAGTAAACAATATGTATGTATGCCTACTAATATTTTACAAAGTGGGCATTTGCCGGAATTTGAATGCATATTCTGTATAAATTCAAACAGGTTTATCGTAAATAAAGAAGATTTATTAAATTAATGATATAGATATTGTAAACGATCATAGAATCCTTTGCCTTGCATTTTTTTAAAGAAAATATCACATTTTAAATTTTTTTTTATTTTATCCAGTCACGTGCTGAAAGTTGCCTTTCTTTAGATTTAATTTGTGATGATAGTTTTTTTTTATTTGAACTTCCGTCATTGTTTCCTTTTATTTTATCTAGTCACGTGCTAAAAAGAACATGGTTAAAATATTTCTTTAAAAATTCGTTAAAAATAGAAGCTTAAGTTATACATTAAAACACTGACACTATTGGAAAGCTAATTTTTTTTATCTTTAAATTGATGTAAAAATCATGTTTGTGCGATAATATTTTCGGAAGTTATAGCGGGAAAACGTAGAAATTTTGCTTAAATTTTAATTTAAATTCTAATTAAAAATTCGAAAAAAGGGCTCCAAGATGCACATTCCTGACCTCCAAGGTATACATGTACCAAATTTGGTAGCTGTAGGTCCAACGGTCTTGCTTGTAGAGCGCCAACACACACATACACACACACATTGAGCTTTATTATAAGTATAGATGTATTCTTGATTTCGTGTAGAATAACGTCGTTTTTTGTTCTGTTGTTGTTTAGCCTATCAGACTTCACCGTTACAACTACTAGTGAAATTTTTTTTCTGTATTTAGACACATCCATCATGCTTATAGACCTGCAACAGCCCTTTATTTTAATAATAATAATTTTTCCTTTTAACGAATGCTCGATATCATGTAAGTAAGCTTTTGGAAATATTATGCAATTAAGAAAAGGAAACTCTTCAATAACTTTCAACAACCTCAATTTTGGATCAAAATCTTTTTTTTTTTTTTTTACTTCAGGAAATATTGTTGAAAAAGTGCTTACGCGAGACGTAACACAGTTCCTTAATGCAGCTCAGAATCACTGAAATAAAAAGAAAACTATTAGTACTGATATCAAAATGAGGTATAAATGAGAAAATCAGAGCAATCAATCTCCATCTCTGGAACGTAGTACAGGGAGGAAGTTGACAAATCCTCGAAGGTCATGGCTTCATTTATGAGTACCTTTTACTCAGAATCCCTAGAATAGAGAAGTAGTATGACGCACTTTCTGCTTCGTAATATAACGAAGAAAAATTAAAATGTACTTCGAATGCTCTTCTTCAACCGATTAGTTCCAAAATTTGACACATATTTTTAATTTAGATTATGTAAGACCTGTTAACACTTTTGACAACCAGCACTTTGACAACAACAATTTGACACTTTTGGCAACCAGCAGATTTGACGGAAAAATTGTTGTTTTCAATTTCATTTACATAACTATTGAATAATTTAATGTCAATGAATCCGTCACATTTTCAAACAATAAAGCCATGTTATTTTAATAACCTAAAATATGTTATCTTCATTGTGTATGCGAACTTCACTTTTCCTCATTGTGAAAGTGAACTTTACTTCTCCCCACCGTATATTTGAACTTATACCGTCATAAATTCACTTGGTTATATCGTCATGGGTTCACGATACCATGGTATTAAAAATGCAATAGTCTAAATCGAAATTTTTCTCATGGTATTGCAAATTCACTTTTTTTTTTTACTTTGTAAATTACACACATATTAAACAAAATTGTTTTTTCCTAACTTTCATCAAAGGAGGAATATTCTGCTATTAAATAAATATTTGATGAAACGATGATGTTTTGAATGTCGGGTAAAAGCAAGTTGTTGTAAGATATTGTGTAATAAACTCACACATATATGTGTGTGTGCATGTTTAAGAAATTACAGAAAACCAATAAACAACTGAATGGCTGTTAAATTTGTAACTTTGCATCATTAAAAAAATAAGATTTTGAATTTTGAAAAGTACTAAGCGATTTGGGCTTAAGAAGAGAATTCTTGTACGCACAAACAATTTATTTCTGACACTCAAGACAAGGACGACGCAAATTTAAAAATAAAGCACACAGTGCGGTCATGGATATTGAATTCTATTTTAAACATCGTTGTCCTTCACCAAAAGACAAATTTGATGGAATCAGAAATAAAACTGGTTAGCGCACAAAATATAATAAAAGTAAATGTGCACAAAAAATGAAAAAGCATTCACAAAAAGTAAATATACATAAAAAATAATTATTCGCAAAATGTAATAAAAGTAAGTATTATAAAATACAAGCATTGGGAAAATACAAACACATTCAAACAGATACAAAATCATTTTTGTGCAGTAATAATTTCGACCGTTATACGGAAAGACCTAAAAATACAAATTCATTTTTAATTAACAAAAATTTCTAAAAGTTCCTGAGGTGCAGATTGCCTCCAAGATATACATACACCAACACACATGTAAACAAACATTCAGCTTTATTGTTAGTGGAGATGTAATTGAGCTTTAGAATCATCGCATCCACATAAAAAAGAAAATAGACACCAAATAATGGTACCTTCTATCAGATTTGTCTAAAATT
This sequence comes from Argiope trifasciata, assembly GCA_026543055.1. Classification (NCBI taxonomy): domain Eukaryota; kingdom Metazoa; phylum Arthropoda; class Arachnida; order Araneae; family Araneidae; genus Argiope; species Argiope trifasciata. The sequence continues at coordinate 6,002 of JAPMOQ010041223.1, forward strand.
CAACAAATATCTACAAACTTAGATATAGACTTGCATTCAAGCTCTTGTCATTTTTGAGTTAATATATTCACATGCATAAGGACAAATAAACTCGGTACCTGTTGGATATTTTCACAGAACAATCACTGAATGGATTTGAAGATTTTTCGAAACGATAACAGGAAGTGAATCGATCTATTTTTTTTAATCCTACTGGGTTCAAAATTTACAATTTTGACGTTAAAGCGTCAAGACATTTATATCCATTTATCATGCTTATACTGGTTTACACTGGTTACTTGTTTTTAGCTTTACAAGTTTTTTGCAATTCAAAATAAATATCATTTATTAAAATTCACTTACATGGCCTGTTGCGATTAGGAATTGTCGCATTCACAAATGGTAGATAAACCATTCGATACGCTTAATCCAAAATTTGAAATCGGCCTAGAATTTTCACATTATGTTCATAATATATTCTTAAGCCTTCTCAAGTATCTAATTTTTAAAATTGCTTTATTTTTTCCCTCGTTGTTGTTGTTTTTATTGGCGCTTGTCATTGACAAGGCTGCTGACTAAAGAACCATTGCGATTTAATCCGAATTGCGCGTCTCCTGTTTTTTCAGTAACTCCCTCCAGGGCCAAGAATACGAGTCTATTCACTCGTCACAACCCTTTTTACGGGAGGGCTTCATTCATACATTTCATTCACTCATCTACAGATCGTAATTTAGACATGGATGAGAGAGCGATCCCTCTGAACCAGTACTCTTAGTGGTATTATTCTCGACATAGAGGACTTTGTTACCATGACAGATTTAAACGCGTGGCAGTCAGCTCACAGGCGAAGATTCTCACAATCTACGAAATGCGAGTCCAATGTCCTATCAACCAGGCTATCTGGGCCTTTTTTTTACTCGTACTATACATTATAATCTCCATTTATCCAATATTATTGTATTTAAGATATTTTTCACTCTAGCGTTTATCATTTTTGTAATGTTATATGTATATGCATTTTCTCATTTGTATATTCATTACAATTAATTGATGTGTAATTTTTTTTAACAAATAAGTCCACTTGCATCTATGTCAAACCGGAAAAGGGGCACATGAGCTCTAAAAACCTAGGTATGATATGGTGTTAATAAAAACGTATGCGGAACTTCATTCATGTAGCTCTCAGTGTTTTTAAGTCATTGCTCTCCATCTTTACAAACATTGAAGACAGACTTTTTTTTAAAAAATTCTTTCAAAATTTCTGGAAATGTATAATTTTTGTTTTTTGACTGATTCATTGGTTTGGTTCATCTATTTAATTTCAGCCGATTACCTTGTAGTAATTTTGAATTATGATGTTCACAGATGACTCTTTTTCTTCTTCTTCTCCGAGAAAATCCATAAAACGAAATAATTCGTCAAAATTTCAAGGTTGAGTTTTTTACGATTGTAGTTTTTCTTTTAAAACGAAAAATGAAAAGTTTTGGTTTCAAGATGTTGATTCTCCTTCTTTATTTTTTTAATATAATTTTAGCAGCAGCATTAAAGTGACAACACTGAATTTTTTCCCCCAATATACTTATCCTTAATTGCTTAAATTATAATTATTTTTAAGCTGAATCGCCTGAAAATCGAATCGTTCCCACACCCTGAGTAAAGGGATAAAATATCGCTCATATTTATAAATTCTACTAAAAAAACCCTGTGTTTTTCCTTGCTTGTGATTGACGCGTGTCAGAAATCCCTACTAAAATTTGACAATATATATTCATAGGCATAAAATTTTCATGAGCGTTCCCTTATTTCTCTCTGTGTGTTGCGTGTGCTCGCAGTTCCTGCTTGTACATAATGTGTGCCTCCCCTGGATGAAATTAAAAGGAGGCAAAAAATCGAGTCTATTCACTGTCTTCTGATTAAAAAATTATATGCTTACGTGTGTGCGTACGTGCGTGCGCGTTTGTGTGTGTGTGTCAAAAAAGATAATATTGATGTATTTCTACTTCATCATGAACAATATTACCATAATAACTCCTTGATCCTTCATAATTATTAGCAATATTATTACTTAAAAGACTAAAAAAATATGAAAATTGTAATAAATATTTCATAAAAATAACTTCGGGGTTAGTAAAATTGATTTTGCATATATATGTGTTTTTACGTCACAAAAAAAGCTGTACTGTTCTTAAATGAATTTACCTCAATATATAAAAAATATAAGTATTAATCGTTACTGTTACATTGTGTCGGCGTCCTGGCGTAGGAAAGCGTGTTTTTCCTGCGATCTAGGCATCCTGGTTCGGGCAGAGTTGTTCTTTCATCTTCAAGTGTGTGAATGTGTCCTGTAAAAAGGAGTGGTACAAGCGAATGGGACACATGAAGTAGATAAGTTGTACTTTTGGCCCTAGTTGGCGCTACTGAAAAAACACAACATGGCTTACTTTACTTGACTTACTCACTTGGCTTAAATCTTAGATAAATCTGTCAGTGGACTTGTAATGTGCCATAAGTATCAATAACAACAGTACTCTTACATAGTTGCTATTAGAAAACAACTTTTCTACATGTTTTAATACTTTTTATATAAATAATCGTAACATCTGTCGTTGAACTGTGTCGTTGTCTGAAATTGTACATAACAACAATGAAAATTGTCACAGATTTAAAAACAAAAACAATCAAAGATTCTAGTTGCGTTTGGAAACTTTTGATGAAAATAAATTTTTTTAAAAAATACACTATATAAAAGTTTCTGTATAGGATTTAGAGAAAAACTGACTTTTTGAAAAACTGGTTTTCACATTCCATATTTCCCAAAACCCGGTGTTAGCTGGTTTTCGAATATTTGTCAAAAACTAAATAGAATAAGGAAAAACATGTATTTAATTTTTAATAAATAACAAAAAACGAAATCAATATCAAAGTCAAAATATTTTATAATATCAAAAATTACATATACATATTAATTACACAAAGTAAAGAGTGGCTAAGTCTAAAGTCTTAATCTTATTTTGAACGCAGTATTGCCTGAAATTGAAAATATTCGTACATTAGCTACTGAGCTAAGTTTTATAGTTTTCATGACATCAAAAAACAAATTTAAGTTTTTTATTCTTTTATTGGTTGTCTCAATAATAAAAATTTATCTTTCAGTGTCTTTGGATTTGACAGTTTTTCTTCAGAATCTTCAAGAAACTTAGAAATTGTTTTTTCCTTGAGATCTTTTAAATAAACATTACTCTGATTAATAGGTTCTTCGATTTGCTCTTTATTAGTATTGGTTTCCACACAAGAATTTGGAAATATTCTAGACAATATATGTTCCGATAACTTAGTAATTTCGGTTTTTGAAGCTAAAAATAGTACACTAAATTTCTTCGCTGAACTAGAAATGTTTTGAGGACTCTGAAAATACAGCTAATCCTACTTATCTTCTTTCTTGAATTCGTTTTTCTAAAGCATAAATAATTTCAAACTTGTTTCGATGTTTTCTTTAAGTTCCTTTAATAGAAATTAATCATTAGTTATTAGTCATTTAATTCATTAGCAGAAATTACTTAACAAAACTAATCAAACGTATAAAATTTATTTTTACTTAATAATATTAATTCTTAAAACTGATTTTTCCCAATTTAAAAACCTGTTTTTAAATTTGACAAATTTGCTTTTAAAAACTGGTTTTTAAAACGGGGTTTCAAATACCATCAAGTCCAACTGCTGTAGAAGGAAATACAAGATTTTAAACATATGATGCAGATATGTATCGCTTTGTATTTAAAGATTAAATCATGAAATTATAAGTAAATGCAGTGATAAAAAAATTCTTATTTACAATTTTTAAGTATTATAATTTTTGTTGCTATCATGGTTTAAATTCATAAGCAAACAATATAAAAATAAATCTTTAAGAGCGTTGCTTTTTAAATATTGTTGTTCTTGTAATACGATATTGTACCTGTAATACGATATTATTCCTGTAATACGATATTATTCCTGTAATACGATACTTTAAATATTGTTGTTCCTGTAATAAGATTGATAAAGTTGTTCCACACATTATCAATTTTAAATTTGGAATTTTTTCTTTTTATAATAGTATATTAAATATTTGTTCATTCAGCAAAATTTTTAGACCCCAAAACATCAATGTTGAGCGATTTCATTTTTATTCTTAGATTTTTTGAGGAATATGTTTTGTTTGAAAAAGAAAACTATCACATTAATTGAAGTTCAGTCGTCACTTTCGTTTAAAATTGAAGTCCAACGTTTAAGCGAAATAACAGAAAATTAGGAAGATGTATAGAACGAAGAACAGAAATGATGCAAGGCTTTTAAAGTAGTATGAAAGTAATTTATTTAAGAAGTTATTAAGAATAAGTTACATAATATGTTTAATATTATATCTTAGCATTATCGGGGAACAAACTGGTCAACAAAGGCGGCTAGTCATTCGTAAAAATCTAACAACTTAGAAATATAATGCATTTTTTTGTTGTTGTTGTTGATTTTGATGTCATGATTTCTCATCTACATAAATAATTTTCTTCATTTAAATAGATTTTACAGTCATTTTAATGTTTTATATAATGAAAAAAAATCGAAAATTTCATGTTATTTAACAATAAAATTCTAGTATTTAAAGATTAGAAAGAAAAATAACGACTAATTTCTTTATTCAACAGTTATGTAATATTTTTTTTAATTAACTGCAAAACTGGTCAAATTGTTTAATAAACTTTCAAGCAAAAAGTTGTTCTTTTTTACTGTATACCGTTCTGTAGCTTGAAAATAAAAAATAAAAAACTTCCTAATTTATATATGCACTTGGATTCCTCTTGGTGCATTTTATTACATATATTTTCTTAAAATCTATTTAATTGAATCTATTTTTTAAGTATTTCATAACTTTTTAAATTATACCGAATGAATTCGCCTTCCTTAACAGATAATAACAAATTATATAACAAATTCTTAATAATCGAATTTTTATTGGGAAATAAATTTATAACATGAAGTGAGAAATATAATGTAGCAAGAAAAAAGGAAGAATACAAAAAAACAAAAAAAGAGACTTTCTTACCAGGCATTATTCTGTCACATTGAATCTTAAGTCACGCCCACTGGGCGGAATAGCACTGGAAGTTGATTGGCAGATGAAACAGGTGATCGTGAGTAACAAGAGAAACAGCTGCCATTGCCAAGTGGAGGAACAACAATAATGAAAAAGAATTCTAGCTGAAATACATGTATTTATTAAATTATCGTTTGCATTTGTACAAAAGTTCACCAAAGGAAAATGATTTTCAAACTAGAATTCGAAATTATGCTTTGTTTATCTCCCAACCTAGTTTTTAAAGAATTGTACAACACACAGCTTTAGAATTTTAAGTTGTAGATGTGGACAAATTGAATTAATGATTTAATCATTGAAAATTATAACCACATTAAAAAAGTAAACAGGGCCAATTTTATTCCAATTATCTGAATTACTAATTACCAAATATCCATACGGTTTTGGAGATATAAGGAATCCGAAAATGAAATCTTCCCAAGAGAAATCAAGTAAAGACTGCGAAACGATTAATTTGACACTTTTTAATAGTAATGTTTTAATTTTATTCTAAAATTAATTCAGAAAATGTAAATGATTCCTTTTCTTTTTGTTTAAATAATCTATACTTAGAAAAGAAAGTATTTGTTCGTGCAAAAATTGAAATAATTGTTTAATCATTGAAAATCATAATCACATCAAAAAGGTAAGCAGGACAAATTTAAAGTAGAGTAAAATTCCAATGACACGATTTAAGTAATTACAATTTTAATGCAATTATCTGGATTACTAATTACCAAATTTTCGCAAGAGTTTGCAAATATAATGAATTCAGAAAGGAAATCTTTCCGAGAAAAATCGAGTTGACTACTAAACTATTAACTTTGATAACTTTCTAGTCGTGGTTTTTTAATTTTATACTGAAATAAAGATAGAAAACGTAAATATTGTTCTTTTTCTTTCAGTTTAATTATTCTTTGCTTATGATTTCATGATTTCCTGGTAGCACAACCAATTGCCCTATATTGTTCAACCGTATATGATATTAATTAATATTCCATAATATTGTACAATATTGCGAATATTAATTAATGTCATACAATATTTATGTGCTACAACATATATGTACCATTGTATAATATCTGTATGCTACAAAAAAAGGAAGTATTCGGACATGTATGTTGTTTTCAGAAAAATCTATCTTACTTACAGTAGTGAAATTATGTAAACAAATAGTTGTAATGACTACTCAATGTATTGCAAAACCTAAATTTTAAAATTCAAACAGACTATTCTTTATTTCATGTTTTGTGTTATTTTGGATGATATTTCGGGTTTATTTGTCAGTAGAATCCTTTCTATGATTGAAAGCAAGAAAAAAATTTCGGCATAAAAGAGAACAAATGAATATTCTTGCTTAAATTTATTTAGCATTTAATCACAATTTAAAGAAAATTTAGAAATACCAAAAAATTTCAATAGTTGAAACTAGAAATCTTAATTCTAGCATTTAAATGCCATTAACATTTTCTATTTTTTTTTTTAGATTATTATTTTAGCATTTTTCTCAAATTTAAAACATAAACTACAAAAATACCTTTATTCAATTATTTTTAATTTGTTTCCAAATAAGTTCAAAGAATTTCATCATCGATTTATGGATAATCCATTGAAAGGAAATTTTATTTTTCACAGATTTATCATCGGCTTTTCTTCACTGATATGCTGGCACCGGAAAAAATCATATATTTCTTTGCTAAGTTCGCAAAAGATCAATTCAGAATTCGGGAAACATACAATTATTTTTATATTATTTAAATTCAATGAGTATCATTTACGAGATATTTTTTGATTTAAATGATTCTCACTCTTTTCTTTATCGCATATCTGTTGCCAATTACTTCTTTTGATTGTTATCGTCTGTGCTTCAAGCGCAAACAAAGAAAAATAAAAGCGCAAAATTATTTTTTTTTTTTGCTTCATTTTCATAATTTTATTTAAAATTATGCATTTGATTTCTCTTACATTCCACATATTGTAGACAACACGACGCGATTTCTGTTAGTATGATATAAAAATATTCTCTTTTTTTAATAAATAGTACCATTTTTACTTTTTCATATGGGAAGTGTACAAGGAGAAAAAAATAGTAATTGTCCAGAAATTCGGCATGGAAATTTTGAAGAATTTTCATAATTCAAACCTCCTCAAGTCCGAAAAATGTATTTTTGCAAATATGCTTCTTTATTCGTCGCTTTGCATGTCTGTTTATGACAATGGCAACTCAAATGCACATTGAGCTTAAGCAATGAAATTTAGTTGGTTGTCTTAACATGTAATTTATAATTTAGACGAAACTTTTATCAAAATGTACCGATGAATAATCTGTATTCTTCTTTTCAGTATACCTGAAACAATCATTTTTCGACGATTCTATCTCATTAAGAGAAAATGTGTGCATTTCCGGAAGTTGCTTTATTATAAAAGTAAACGTCTTCTTTCATTTTCTTTCTCACCTTTATTTTTTCAAATTAAATTTATTCTAACACCTGCACAAAAGGGAGGAGAGTTTTAGAAAGGAAAAGAGACGTGGCAAAGAATATGCCTTCCTGTTTGCTCATATTCAATATGAATATAATAATTTAAAAATGCAAGGCTGTAGAGACGAAATTTAGTACGCAATAAGGTATTAAAATTTGATTTAATCCTTCACAGGCGAGACTGGATGTTAAGTTTTCTATTCGCACTTTAAATTCAATTATTTTTTTAAAGATTACTAATTTGTTTTTATTTATTTGTTTATTCATTTGTAATTTCTACCTCGTATTTTGAAATTACTTGTTCGATTTTTTTTCTTTATTTGAAATTTTTATTTTGTAATTTGTATTTACTGTTTAAGTTAACTTAGATGAGTACAACTTTGTTCAATTCGATTTTTTTTAATTCTGATTTCATCAACTTTTAATTATCGAAATTCTACTATAGCGCGATTTGAATGTTGGAACAAAAGAAGGAGAAGATTTAGAATAAAAGGATTTTGTTAAGAGCTATTTTTTATTATTCATTGTCTTTTAATTGATTAAAAGTGTTAACATTGCATTGCTGCATAGATTATATGAGAAATATGTGAGAAAAACAGCATATCCACTTTTCCCATACGCAAACACAAAATTTAGAATTGTAAAATCAAGTTCTGACCTACATTTTTTAACAGTAGAATTAGAAAATTGCCTTTATGTTTACAGAATTCAAAAACCACGAAACAACTGAAATATAACCCCATTTTTACATTCTATCTTTAAAAATTTCTTCGTTTATCTCTCAATTTAACACGTTTCGTCTACGTTTATATCTCTCTTTAAAAGCTTATAATGACTTGATCCTGACCAATCAGATAAAAGAGCAGAATTTCAGTCAGTTCTTTATTTTACAGTCATGTATACATTCGAACAATTTGTTCTAATCTATGTTAAATATTTGCTATTTGCACAACAATTGAAGGCTTATAGAGAAGATAGGAAAGTTAAAAGCTTAAAAGAGTTCATAGGAAAAGTTCTTCATTAATTCTGAGGAAAACACCACAAGACGCTAACAGGATGTTAGCCAGAATCGCTACTCTAGGGGGGAGCGTAAATAATTTTGCAATCAGCAATCCACAAAGTCTCTTCTTCAAAGCAAGACCCACTCTTTGTCTTGGTCCAAGCTCCGCCTCCTCAATTTCCATTCGACCACGTCAGCTTTGCATCGGCTTGTCACCCAGCCAAAATTTCACTCCTTTGTGGGGCCAACGTGGCGTGGGATTTCCAACAATGACGCGTCCTTGCAATTGCCGTTGTGGAACACTGTCAATGATATTCCTTCACAAAGGAACCACCTGGCATCCAGATGTTCGAGACTCCTTTCCTTTGAAGTTGCGACAGGTTTCTTTCTCCCCCACAATGAACTTCAAGTGTGGGCTTTAAACTGAATCACTAATGACCAAGGGCAACCACCACTCTGCGAACGAATACCACCCATCCAGCAGTCTGGGAGTTTTCGCAATGGAGGGTGTTAACAGGTCATGAGCAGCTGTCTGGAAATGCCACTTCTTGTGAAGGGGACAGGGGAACATTACCAACTTCTTCTTCGTTTATCTCTCACTTAAATGCTTCTTTTTTATATCTTTTTTCTCAGATTCCTATGATTTCATCATATTTACTACATTACCTTTGGTTTACAACATTTTATGCATGAAGAAAACAATGTACCCAATTTTCCACTCTCAAATACGAATTTCGAAATCCTAAAATAGCGCTCTGACTTATATTTTGTAAACACTAGGATTAGAAAATTGGCCATATATTTACGGTCTTCAAAAGCCAGGAATCAACTACAACATAACCACTTTTACGTTCTCACTTTAAATTCTTGTTTTTTTATCTCTCTTTTTCTCATGTTAACTAAGTTCATGATATTTTAAGAGGAAAATATATGGTGAAAATAATTTATCCAATTTTTTCATTCGCAAACACCAATTTCAAAATCATAAAATAACACTGAGACTTATGTTTTTTGTGCAATAGAGTCTGAAAATTGTCCATATATATTCAGATTTCAAAAACAATGCATCATCTACAATATACCTTCTACATATGCTCTTTTTACATTCTAACTTTTAATTCTTTTTCTATTTTATCGTTTCTTTCTCTCACTCTCTTTATTTTAGATTTCTCAGACTTTCGCAAGGTTACCAGGCTCACTATATTTTAAAAACCATGAATTTTTATGCCTCTCGCCAATTAGACCATGTAAAAATGTCTGAGATGGGGTCAAATAATAATAAAATGGTGTCTCAACCAATTAAAAACGGTTCTAGAAAGCCATTTGTAGAAGGTGAAAATAATTTCAATAACTATATAAAAGATAGATTTTAAAAAAAAAACAAGCACAATTAAAAGGAAATGTGATGAAAAATCTATTCTTGATTGAATATTAGTGAAGCATTCTTTGCGTCTCACATTTGAAATAAATATAGTAAATGCAATTCCAGTTAATAAAATTTAAAAGTCTAAATCAAAGTACAAACATATATTGAATCTTGAATAATTCTATACCTGCACTGTGAATGATGACTTTTTTTTTAATATATTACACAGTACTTTAATTAACCAAGGATGAGCAGAATTACTAAGTAATAGCTAGTCATAGCTAATATAACAGATAATATTTAGTTGAAATAAGTACTATAGATAAAAATGGAGCACTTCACTGGGCATGATTTAGTTTACTGGGACAAATAATCATTAATATTTTGAATTAATCAGTACTAATAGCTAACTTAGCAGAGAATATTTATGAAAGATTAGTGCTAAAAATAAATATTCCACTAGGGATAAATTAGTTTACTGTAATTGATACTCATTAAAATTTTGAATTAATCAACAATAATAGCTAACTTAACAAAGAATATTTGTTTGAGATGAGGGTTGGAAATAAAAATGAAACATTTCACTTGGGACGAATTAGCTTACTAGGACTAATAATCGTTAATATTTTGAATTAATCAGTAATAATAGCTAACGTAACAGAGAATATATGTTTGAGATTAGTGTTAGAAATAAAAAGGAAACATTTCACAGGAGATGGGTTGATTTACTGGGATTAACATTGATTAAAAGTGAATAAATATAGTAATCATTAAAAATTTGAAATACATATTATAAATAAGGAATGTCCCAAAATTAACGCAAGATTTGAATTAGCCACCATTCGTTCAGAGGTATTAGCGGCCTATGAAAAAAACTGTTTGGCACCTGATAGTTTAGGGTTAATAAAAATGAAGTGTTACACAATAATGTGTTTCGTAAGATTTGGATTAAATAAAATAAAAAACTTCTTTCTTTCAATTTCTATTGAATTGTAATGTAAACAGGGTAGAGTAATGTGAAGGTATAACACTTAGGGCAAATGTCCTCCACAGTTTCGCTGGTATATACGTACTCTATTGCCAAAATTTTCCAAGACGATTTTGTATTAATGTGGCTGTATTTCATTGAAGCAGCATTAAATTTATTTCCTCAATGCGTGCGTGTTTCTGGGCTTGTTGTCATAGACTTTTGACATCAAGCAACCCCATAAAAAGAAATCCAAAGGTGTCACAACAATCTATAGGACCATTTCTCAAAATTTCGAACTGAGGCTATCAGATTGTCATTATTTCTAAATATTGTTCAACAGTTAAAATATGTTGTTCTATCGTGTAACACTCCATTTTTAACCCTAAACTCTCAGCTACCAAATAGTTTTTTTTTATAGAGTTGTGAACACTTTACTTGGGTGTAAGTGGTAGCAAATTCAAACTCTGTATTAATTTTAGGACACCTTTTATATCATAACTGAATACTGCACTTTTAAGTAATCCAATTTTGTATATATACCTATAGGTAGTACGTGATCTTTGAAGAATTTTGGATACATATATCATCATTTTGTTATAAAAAAAAATTGTGTGCAAATTTCTATCCATATGGTTAGTTCCATTTTTCAGTAACTATGTACATACGCTCATAATCTAAGAGAATTAATTATTTTAAACCCAGGGAGGTTTAAAACAAGAACAAATTCTTTTAAAAATATTGTTCCTTTTCATATTTTACACCTATTAACAGCAGTCTATCAAATAACTTAAAACAATTTGAAATGTAATTTCAAATCATGTGTGTAATTATACGAGAGCCCATGAAAAGAAAATTCTTTTCAGATGCAAACTTTATTTAAATACTTATGTTTCTTTAAAATCGATTGAATCGATTTTTCTGAGAAAATCTAAGAAACACGCGATATTTTTTATTCAGTTATATTGCACTAATCAATGCAACTAATGCATCAATAGTAATAGCTTAGTATTCCATCAGCAGATTATAATAAATCTATAACTCATACATCAACTGTTGCTAAAAAGGAATGGAATGTGAAGTTCTTTCTTGCAGATTTGTAGACCCCATAGATTTTTTTTATCAACCACCTTTTATTTGCATTGATTTTCAGCACGAAATCTCGAATGTGGCCCAAAAAACAAGATTTATGGCCGCGATAACAAAAAAAAAGTGAGAGGAATTGATCGATAGTATGAATAAATTATCAATGCTTGCGTCTTAGATTTCAACGAAAATGCACGTTTGTTTGCTGAGCTGCTCCACGTTTTCTTGTAATGCATTCTCATGCATCAACAGCAGGCTCTGACGTTTTGGAATGCACCATCCTGCTTGATAGAATTGTAGACCCCGTAGATATCTTTTTAGCTTATTATTATTTACAAAGCAAGTTCTAGAACGCACTATAGCACGTCAGACGTTCCGTCAAGGACATGAATGCGAAATCGTCTTTGCAGATTTGTAGACCCCATAGATTTCTTAAATATTTGCTCATTACTGTTTGCATAACAGGAATTACCAATATATTTTCGAACATCAACAGCTGTTTACAAGGAACATAACGCAAAATCTCTTTTAGCAGATTTGCGAACCCCGTAGAACGGTTTTGCATGTGTGTGTGTCAACTGTTGCTATGAAAGAGATGAGTAGGAAATCCATTATTGCAAATCTGTAAACCCCGTAGATTTCTTGGATATCATCTCTATAGTTTACATAGTCGGAATTACAAAACACTTAGACACGTCAATATTCGCTGTTAAGGACTGGAATGTGAGATCCTTCCTTGCAAATCAACAGGCCCCGTAGATTTCACAAATATATCCTTAATATTGTTTACAAAGGAGAAAATTAATCTTTTACTTAACATACTTTTAGTTTCAGAAATTAATAGACTCTGATGTTTTTTCATATACAAAGATCCTACGGAACGAAGATGCTTATTCTAAAAAAAAATTCTTAAGTATTCCAAATTCTTCTTATTTCAGGTTATCTAAAGAAGAATTAGAAGTAGTATTCCAAAGAAGTATTCAACATTCCAATCCGATCAAGTAAGTTATTCGAATAATTGAAACCTCACAGTGAATAAATTTAGAAAATTAATATTTTAGGAAATATTTTTAATGTAACAAAAAGTAGATTTTATAAAAATTTTAATTATTTTCTGCTTTTTAAAAACTTTTGATCATGATTCTTTGCTAAAAAAATGTAAAAAACTGTTTTAACTATTTTTTTTCTTAAATTCAATGTCTTCTAAGCTAAAAATTGAATTAAATTAAGTTTGTAACTGAAATAAAATATTAAAACATTGTATTGTGTTCGAGAACATACAGGTCAATAAAATTTCAAAACTACTGAGCATAAGGGAATGGTTGAAAACTTGATTTCAAATTTCTACTTTTAAAAATATGACAAAAAATCCAATTTAATAAAAAAGTGTAAAAAAATGGAAAGGAGGCTTTTTTTTTGTTGTTGTTGTTTTATGGAGTATTTTCAGAAATTATTGTTGCATTGCATTGATTTTTATCTTATATTAGCAAATATTGACTTCGCAAAAATAAGAACGATTATAAATTGCATGGTCAATAATTTATTCCGTAAGTCATTCAAAAAAATGAATAACTTATTGGACAATTTGCAATTAATTTAAAAAAGAATCGGTTGTTTATAAACATTAAAAAAATGAATTAATAATTTTTATCAGTTAACTGTAGAGATTTTTTTAAATGCTATTACCCTTATAAAAGCAGCAGGGTAATGATAATTGTTACTACCTTAAATGTAATTTTAAAATTAAAGTTAAAATTAATTATTTCTGTTTTTATTAAGAAAATTGTTTTGAACTTCATTGAATAACAAATTTATTTCAATTTTAATTAGATTCATTAGTTTGTAAAGATCAATTTCGTCAAAATATTTATGCAATTATTAATTAGTGCGTGGTAACCTATTCAATAAGTTGAAAATGACTATCAGATGAAGGAAAAATTTAATACAAAATTTGCAATTTAATTTTAACAAACAATCGGTTATTTACAAACATTAAAAATATTAGAATTAATTATTTGCCTTTATAAAAAGTAGATTATATCTTGAATTTATACTGAATTCTTTTCTTCAAAATTCCATTAACATCATTAAAGTATTGAATTAATAATTTTCCACTGCTTAAATTTTTCCTTTTTTGAATCAAAATTGAAAAATTTGTTCAACAAACTGGAGAACATACAAAAAAATCAAAATATTTGTTTTGTAATAGATACTAGACTGAAATTGTTGCCGCATTAGAAATAATTTTTTAAAATAAGAATAATTGTCTCTATTTTTTCCTCGTGTTGATCTGATTCTGATGCTTGTGATCGGTTAGCATATAAACGTTGTCTTTCGATTCTTTCCACATGTTGGTCTTAAGATTTTGAAACACATGAATTTACAATTCACAAACAATTTGCTTCATTGGTCACTTATTGTTCATCCTTTCTTTGAGGATCTCGAATTCATTTATTGCTACTAGCTGCACTGGAAAATTTACAAAAGGACGAACATTTGGGAGACATATTTCCTGGCGAAGAAATTAATACTATATATGCCAGTATAACAGAAATATCGTTTGTCGTATCACTGCAGAAATAAATAAAAAATAATGTTTGCACTGAAAAATTTTCATTATATATAACTTTCCTTGATTGACATCGATAATAATAAAAATATTTAATATATGTGAGATTAATTCTGAATAACATGTGAGGCCCACCGTAACCAAGGTACTGAGAACGTTGAATGACATCTTGTGTAGACAATTATTCATTAACAAAAAAGAAAAAGAAAAAATAGCGCCTGAACGAAATATTTTCGACTTCATTTCATTCACAGTAATTTTTGCCATTGATGATAATAATTTTTTGTTTGATATATATGAGATACATTCCGAATGATAAGTGCAGTTAACCGTTTACTATTTGTCTTTTATCGATTGTCAATTTTAAAATAATGTTGAATAATAGAAACATATGAAATTATTTGTAAATTTAATTATGATTAAAATAAATGCTAATAATTGCATGATTCTTATAATCTTCATGCAATTCAAGCAATAGGTAAAGTTTTATCTCAATTGGAGGAACAATACAGTAATGCATTAAATACGAACTAAAAAAAATTCATTTTTATATATTAGATATCAAGTAGCAGATATCGATTTCATTAAAATGCTTTTAAATTAATAATTCAGTCGATCATAATTTATTTATCAGTTGGAAAAAATTATTTAAAAATAGTTCATTAAATATTATTAAATAATGAAAATTTAACTGAAACAAATAATCAATTATATATCGACAAAATATATTCGATTTATTACTTTTATGCATGTGCATAAAAGCTCTCGTTGATTTCATTTAGTTTATTCTACTTTTAAAACTCATCATTAACATTATTAGATCTTTTCATTTAGGATTATTCCATAAATCCAGAGTTTGAAATTTTAGCTCCTAATTATAGAAATGATAACATGCGTTCCAAAACAATTAATAATATTGTAGTAAACTTGTATACGTGTGTTAACCGTTAATTAGTAATAGTTAAAATAATAAAAAAGTACTGGCGTCCTTTGGCGACCAGTTTAATCGCCAATATTGTTGACTTTTTAGGTTATTAAACGATTAATATTAAATGTCTTTTTTTTTTTTTTTAAGATTTCAGTTTATTTGATACCACATAAAAATAGGATTTGAACTGAATTATTCTGCAACAAATTATTGTGCGTACAAATTAAAAGTGCATATGCAAGTGGAATTGCAAATTCTATTTCGGAATTAATGATTAAAAAAAGTTATTTTTAATCTTAATTTTAATATTAGCAAAATCATTTGATTGAATATTTTGACGGAGGAGTTTCAATTTCATTACAATAAAAAAGAAATTTAAGGGAGCGTTACTCTTAAAAAAGGCTTTTTCAAACTTAAACCTAACCTAACATTAGAAGCATCGTAACATTGTAAATTAAACCAAACCTAACATTAAAAGCATCGTAGCATTGTAAATTAAACTTGAAGAATTTAGTAAAAGTAAAGAAAAAACTGTACGGAAATGAAATCAACATCATTAAGGAAATATTTTTTTAAGTTTTAAGGTAATACAAAAATCTTTTCTGAAATTTACAATTTTGGCAGACATCTATTTCCAACAGGTATGAACTTGAATATAAACAGTGAGGGATATAGCGACAAAGTCTGTTATCCCGTTCCAGTAGGTAAGTCATAGAGAGTATAGTGATGGTTAAGCCTATTTTCACTATCGATTATTAAGACTTTTCTGTTAAATTTATTTCTTAATTTCTTTTACTTCTTCTGAGTGAATGCGGTGCTTGACACTGTGATCAGTTTTTATAATATAATCATTTTATTTAATTAGAGATGAGTAAAATTAAAAGCTACTACAAAAACGTTGAATAACGCAATCTGCTGAAACTATCGTTCTCTGATACGTTAGCATTTCATTGCTGCCATTCCATAAAGTAATAAAAGCTATCCATTCCAGGGATGTTAACGTTTTATATATAGCGAATGTATTTTTATTTTCTAAAATATGCATAAAGTGATTTAAAGTTCATTAATACGAGTACGAGAACTGTACGAGAATAAAATTGGCATAACTAGGCAGCTAATTTTTTGAATTTTATAATGATTTTTGAAAATAATATGCTACAAATTTAGTTAGGAAACGCTTAAACATTTGATTAATTTTTTTATAAAAAACAAATTATATCATTGAAAAATTTCGTAATTGTAAGTTTCTACGCAACAAGTAATTGTGAGTCGAATTTGGTAACTCTAAATCTAACGGTATGATACGTAAAGGCGCTCTGAAGACATGCATGCCGCATTATGCAATTAATGAACAATATTATGAATGTATTCTTATTATTAGCTTTTTAACTATATTTTTTTCATTTTTACGACTCAGAATATTATCCTCTTTAAAGAAATTCACCAAAAAGTTTATATAGTTATATAGACTAAATGAATGCTTTAAAAAAATTATATCTGCTTAATATCATCACACAAGGGAGTTTCTTTTTGCATCAGATACTTTTCTTATTGAGATTGGGCATTTTAACAGCGATATAAATCTTAATAATTTCATTAAATGAAATTTAAAAAATAGATCTGCAATGTTTGGATCCTTCCTGGCATTTTCTTTAGATTTGTTACGATTGGCGATATTGAGGACTGAACAAGCAACCATTGTTTTGGTAGCCAGATAACATGACCAGAAGAAAAAGTAACCACCCTCTTGTAAGGTTGCTATCTGGCTTATAAAGCTCCCTCTACATATTAAATATTTTCGACATCTTCGATGCTACTTCCTTCTCATCACCGTTAACTTAAAAAATATTTTTTTAAATCCTGCTTTTCTAAAAATATTATTTTCTGCAAATTTAAGAATAACTATCTTTCTAAAATTCTTATAACTATATAATTAATATTATATAAATGTATATTAATATCATTTGCTGTAAATGCAAGCATGACTATCTTTCTAAAATTCTTATAATTAACTTAAGAATGGTTTTACGTTCAAAGTAAATATAAATTAGTTTGAATATGCGGATTGATTTAATCTTTTCAGACCGAATCGCATATTGTAAACGAATCTAAAATTTTCACGCAAAATTGAAAGTAAGACAGTTATATAAAGCTTATAACCCAGTACATTATTGAATAATTCCATTGTAATTTTGTTTCTGAAATTCAAACATTTTTTGACCGATTCTGATCCCAAAAGAATCATTTAAGGGCGTGTTTTTTTTTTTTAATTAATGACTGAAGTAGTAAAAGCTTCAGTAAGTGAAAAGCGAATGAAATTTATTGCTTCTCCTTTCGGAATGACTTCCGACCTAGAATTTTGTCTACGTCTCGGAATTCAAAAAGTTGTAATTCACGCAAAATAAAAAAAGTAAGACAGTTGTATAAATCTTATAATCACTACAATATTGAAACTTTTATATCAGCTCTGTGTTTTGAAGTGCAGTCATTTCTTAATAAATTTTGATCAGAACGAACCATTTAAGGTTTATTTAAAAAAATCTATGGTTCCCATATAGAAATGCTACTTCTTGCCTAGAATTTCCTATAGGTTGGTAATTAAATAGTTGTAATTCATGTAAAATAAAAAAGACAGTTGTGGAGAGCTTATAAAATAAGGCACAAAACCAAACAAAAATTTAGATAATTTCATTTAAGATTTTAAGCCACTCGCGTATCTAAAATAAAAGCCTTATTTTTTTATTTAAGATAACTGAAAAAAGCACAGTATGTGCTTTATGTAATTAACAACAACATTTCAAAGATAGAGAAATGTGAGTACTAGATGCTTGCATGTATTTTGATATTTTTTTACATTTTTCAAAGGCATTAATTGAGAAAATTTGGTACATTATATATCAATCAAAATATTTTCCACCAATTTTGGGCCATCATTCCAATAAGTTTTGCTATTGATTGTCTTCGATTTTTTTTTTTGGTCCTTATCAAAGTAATAACTCTTAAATCGTTGAAACCAAAACCGACAATTAGGATATGACGAATCAGTATCACCATAAGTTTCTAAAAGTATCTGATGAACTTCGGCGGCATATTTCTTCAAATAAAAAAAAGCAATGAATGTCGAAAATGTATTTTGGAGCGTTCCATAATTGAGGTCTTTATAAACTGAATAATTTAGTAATACTAAATAGAAAATTTTCAGAATGTTTCAGATAACGTAAAAGTAAACTGGTAAAACCCAAAACCAAAGTCATTTATATAAATACTTCGCATGTTTACCAATAGATGTCACTGATTAAAATACATACAAGCACCCAATATTTACTTGAAGTAATTAAAAAATTTATTATTATATTTATTATAAACATTGTAGCAATAGAAATTCAAAGAACCTGAGGAAGCTTTGAATTAAAAACGTTCAGATTATCCAAATATCATTGCATTTATTTTCATTAAATTTGCAAGAAAGGGAACACTTTCATACTTCCAATTTAAAATCATTTTTAAGAATGAATTTTAAGCTTCATGAAACTATGACTTTAAAATGGAAGTATTTTCCCCTATGCAATATTTCTATTGACATTGAAAAGTACCTGTAACCATTATAATCTTAAAAAATCGACGAAGAATACAGTTTTATGAGAGAGATAGTCGTTTGGCGCTCAATTTCGTTCAGGTTTAAAATATTTTGATTGGAATTTGTAAAAAATCGTTGTTATAAAACCATTTTTCTTTTTACATAAACTTTTTATTTACTTTAACTATAATTTTTTTAAAAAAATGTTACATAAAGGCATTTCTAAACAAACCTTAAAGAGATGACTATATTTTTTCGTTTTCAAAAAGGAAATATTTCTATGTCGTTACATAAAGCTTTAAAAGTTTATGGGACAAATATATTTTAAGGATGAATAAATTTAACAATTCACTGAACATAACATTCATGAACACAATTCACTGAACTTAACATTCATTAACACTATTCACTGAAAAAAACTTCTGCTAGGAAATCTGTCACGGTGAATTCAATGTTAACAATGAAAGAAACACGCGTGTAAAAATCAATTTCTTGGATTAAGAATTTTAAAAGCGTATCTAAAGTGAAGTGAACTTCTCAGTATAGTTTTAAAAGTTTTTACTTTTGAAATAAAAAAGTACTATTTCAACGAATAACTATTGCAGAGCTATTAAATCATTTATTTTCAACTTAAATAAAATGATAAATGGTAGTTTAAATCTTCAAACAAATAAAAAAAAATATTTCATCTTTCTTCTCTTAAACAAATTGCTGAATGTGAAACTCGCTGTAGGAATTTTAATGAAAAACATTTATCTTCTGGGAAAAAAAATTGAGTACAAATAGACAACATCCAGTAAAATTTTAAGTAATTATGGTTTTGAAAAAATCTTTTTATACTACAAATGAAAGGAAAGTAATGAATCTTTGAATATTTAGCTCCAACGTTCTTAAGAAATTATTCTTCGGGAATTTATAAAGACTGCATCCTATTTCGCATTTAACAGGATTTTAAAATGTGAGGTGAAAGAAAGAAAAAATAACTGATAAATGAAAATTTAAAACATAAAAATTAACCCTTATAATAGCAAAAAAATATTTGTTTTCATTATACAATGAAGAAAGACTATCTTCTCACAAATACATCCATAAAACATTAATTTTAACTATGTCTTTTAATTTTAAAAAAAGGAACCAATAAACTGGTAATGTTTCAATATCTTTTACTCACTTCTTCCACCAAATGTAACCATCCATCGAGTATTCTGAATCCATAAAATATTGTTCTCCACAAACAAGTGCAAATAGTCATGTATTTTAATTAATCTTTAATTTTTCTAAAAAATCCACCAAGAAACTGGTATTATTCCAATATCTTTTACTCACTTCTCACTAAAACACCAAATGCAATAATCCATGGAGTATTCGTAGAAATAAATTATAAATGAAATTTAATGATTTTTTAAGGATTGGGAAAACTCATTAAAATTAATTTTACAAAATGCATTTCCAACATGAAAAATTAAAATTTAAAATAATGACTAAGGGCAAAATTAGAGCATCAAAAATATAAGAACTTAATATAAAGCTAGATTAATACAAAATGAAATTCGTTTAAAAATATGCAAACATCTTCTATAAGACGAATCTTTCGCCTGAATGAAAATATGTGAACTAAAGTTTGAATTTTGAATGTTTTGAGGCAATAAAAATATCAAAATAAAGCCATAAATTATTCAGCTGGTGTCAAAATCAACGGGGTTCTCTTTTGTAGTTGAAGAGTGCCACGTGTATGCGATAAAGCTTTCAACAGCTTGATAAATACGCGAAATCTTCATGAAAAATAACGAAATATTTTTCTACGGGGTCTACATCACTATTAGAAAGGCTGACATACTTTCAGCCGTGACGCATGATGAGTGAAACATGAAACTCAGCTTAGCGAACTTTCGTAGATGTCTATGCAGCCATAACAAATAATTTATGCAAGTAATAATATATTTTTAGCTTTATGCGTTTGAGAGACAGGTTGTTCCAATTTCCATTGGCTGATTATTGTTATCCCAGCTGCAGACGCTCGTCCTATGACGCCACTGCCAGAACTCGTATTCCTAGACAGACGCCACTATATATTATTTGAAGAAAAATCAAATTAACATTTGGCACATCAAATTGTAATGATAATTATATCTTCTCGGTTTATACATTTATTTCTTGATCATTTCATCAGCAAAAATCGTTTGGAATATCTGTAAGTTTTTATTTTAATTGGACGCAGCTATGCAATTAAAAACCAACTTGGATTCGCGTATTGTATTCTTCATTTTCAGGGGGAAATTTCAAATGCTACTTTGCTCCAAAATTAATTTTTTTTTAATAATTTGTGTAATCAACTCGTTTTGCATAACAAAACTAGACACTATTTGTCATGTTGTAAAACTGCGGATACAGGATGTGTAATCTAATAGTTGGTTTGTGATAGTAGAAATGTCTCTAAGTTATGTTTCAGAATTTTTTTTTTAAATTTAAAATTGCAATGTTTATTATCTCGGCATTTATATGTCGAGAGCAAAAATTATTTATTTCAATTCATCATGAACCTTATGTTTTTTATTTATTTATTTAAGGAATACAAGATGCATAAATTAATAGTTAGTTCGTGATGGCAGAAATGTCTCCATTTCTAAATTATGTTCCAGAAATTTTTTTTTTTTAATTATGCAATTTTTATTATTTCAGCAGCTATATATCAAGGGAAAAATTATTTATTTCAATTCATTATGAACTTTATGTTTTTTATTTATTTATTTAATGAATACAAGATGCATAAGTTAATAGTTGGTTCGTGACAGTAGAAATCTCTCCATTTCTAAGTTATGTTTCAGAAAATTTTTAAAAATGCAATGTTTACTATCTTGGCAGCAATACATCAAAAGCAAAAACTATTTATTTCAATGAATTATGAATATTATGTTTTTTTTATTTATTTATTTAAAGAATGCAAAATGGATAAGTTAATAGTTGGTTCGTGACAGCAGAAATGTCTCCTTACTTTATGTTTCAGAAAATTTTTAAATTTCTTAAAATGCGATGTTTATTATCTCGGCAGCTATATATCAAGAGCAAAAATTATTATTTCATTGTTTCATGAGCTCTATGTTTCTTTATTTATTAGAGTGTTTATAATTTTTTTCGTTGAGATTTGAACTTTTCTGTTATGTTTTTCAGAGGCTGATTTTGAAATATCGGCATGTGGAATATATTACTGAGAATTTAAAATCTTTTTCTTTAAGTTTTTATGGCTATGAATGTTTTGTCAAAGTTGAAAAATGTCGAGTTTTTATTTCTATAATTTTGAATATTTTTTCTAAAATAAAAGTCTCTTTTTAAAAATATTATCTTTCTCTTTGAGATATATAAATCTACTGTATGGATAACTAAAGAAATATTCTAAATATATATATGTAATTTGAAGAAAATTTTAAGAGAATTCGAATCTTTAGTTCAAAACACCGGACAATAAAAATATTTTACGCTCGATTTGTCTATTTTTTTTTCAGTTTTTAAAATTTTCTCTTAATTATTAGACAGTGATAATGTGTAGATTCAATATGTATTTAATATTGTTCCAACGTACATGAATATAAATACAGTAATTAAAACAATTTTAAATATTGCTAAATATTATACTTCAATATATTTTTTTAATTATTTGAATTATTTTTAGCAGAAATAAAAGTCGTGCTGAGTCTGTTTGGTTACCCGGCCAACCATTCCACTACATTATGCCGAATACTAGGTAGTGTATTGTATGGTGAAATTCAAATTAAATTACATGAAAACTTTATAACTTCATTCTACCATTATCACATAGAGCAGAAATAATGAATTTCCTGTACTATTTAGAGGTTTTCTGTACGTTTAATATTTATTCAAATGTTTGAAAAACTTTTTTTAAACTTTTTTTAAAAAAATATTCTTAAAAAGCATTCATAACTGAATAATTTATATTAAAAGAACTGCAGAAATAAAATTCAGGATCCACAAGAATATAATTTAGGTTTAAAAGCAAAGGGAAAATTATAATCCAATAGAGTAGAAAAGAAATATCTGCTTGAAATGAAGGTTAATTTTATCTTAAAATTCTTCATTTAAGATATATTAATATAAATTGAGATTCGAATTTTATGTCAAGTATTAAAATCAATGAAATTCTTCTTTTGTGTACAACACGCGACTAATGCGAATGGGATTTTAATGAAGATATACTTTCCATCCTTACTGAAATAAGTTTTAATTTTAGGCTTGCTTTTAATATTAAAAAAGTGTGAAATTTTGTTACAATTATAAATACAGTGTACTCCCGAGTATTCAGCCTAGTATGGAGGAAAGATTGGCTGAATAACAAAAACTATGGATAGGCAGGAGTTCTATAAAGTCATTTCTTTGTCCACCAACACTGGAAGATGAAGCTTTTATCAAAAGCTCACTGTTATAATACATATTTTTTCACTTCTTATTGAGCACTACTATCCATCTGAATGTGAGCACAACCGCTGTCTGCTGAATGATAGAAGCAGTTGCCAGTAATATGTCGAGTTAAAATAGAAGGCTCTATATTGGTAGTTTATATACTGCATTACACGCTTAAAGAATTCATTAGAGTAAAAGTAAATTAAAGGATATAAACTGTTCATATTTTAACATAAATTCTGTATTGTCCACTTTAAATTCAGGAAATATAAACAAAATATTAACATAAGTCATAAAACTAATTCTTAAGAAAATTGGCTCAAACTGATTTGATTTTTCACTGAGGAAAATATATGAAAAGATAACCCTAAAATAAGAGACAAAACTTACTGTTCTTAGGTTTTGAAAAAGTCTTTAATCAGTGATTTAAAAGATGCCTTACTTTCCTCTTTTAATTATGATAAAAGAAAACTAGGCCGGATAGTACGGAAGCCGGATAATCAAGTGCCGGAAACTCAGGAATGTACTGTAAAGTGTAACTTCAGAAGTGTTTAAAAGAAGTGGTGGTTTGAATTATTGAATAATCATTCATTTAGAAGAGGCTTGAAAATTGTTCGATTAAATCAAATCTAACCTTGTCCATGACAGAAATGACAAACGTTGTCTAAAAAGAAGTTTCTAATTGATATCGGCTGTATGCGTTCATGATTATGATTAATAAATCATATTAAAACAACAAAACTAACTTTTAAGCTACTCTACTGTTCTAAAAAAAAATATCTATTCTAAAATATATTTCTTTTTCTTTATTATGAAGATTCTCATAGTAAATAAGACTAACTGAAAAAGTCAATTAAACAGAGAACAAACCATCCTCATACATTTTAACCCTTTGCACTCGAGGCTTCCGTAGCTGAGCCATTTAAAATTGGTCTTCGAACTCGAGGGCTTCGCTACGGAGACATTGCAAATAATAATGCGTATAGCAAACTTACAAGTGATTATGATCTTTTCACTAAAATCGCGTCGAGTTGCTGGTAATACGAATGAAAAAAAAACCTTCGAGTGCAAAGGGTTAAAATACGCAAAAAATGTTTCAAAGCATTCATAGTTCTCAGTAAATTTTAGAAAATGACTTGACTTATAGTAATGTTACATCAGTCTTGATTTGAAACAATAACTCATAATCTCATAACTTTGACAAAAGCATACTTGTTTTGTAAAGAAAATTGATTAACTCTGAACAATAACATCTAGAATTATAACTCCATTACATTAATTATCTATAAAGCTATTCCTGCAAAGATTCCATACGATAACATAAATTTTCATTTGAATGAACAAAGTAATTTATCTTTAAATTAAGATAAATCCTTACAAAGTCCTTAAATCAATCCGTAAGAAAAGATTTTTTAAAAAGCAATATTACATTCACAAATTTTAAGTAAAGACAGTTATTTTCTTTTAAGAATAACTATGTTTCATTCAGTAAAGTTGCAAACATTTTCAAAATCTTAGGAGATTGATATGAGCCTTATGAAATTCCATATTTCAAATAATCTGAACAAATATCTGGCACCCTAAAAGTCCTGTATGAATACTTTAGCATTAATAAAACAATAAATAAATCGGAATGTTAGAGTCTGATAGTTTATGATCCATCTTGAATTTATCCATAAAAAAGTTTTATTTCGTTGATTCTTAAATCATAGTTTGCTATGCGAGATTAAGTCATATAAACTATTTATCTCATTAAAAGCCACAACAATTTCTCTAGGTAACTCACATTCATAATAGTTTTCTAAAGCTGAAGTCTATAGAAAGATTAAAAGAAATGAATGATTATAATATTAAGTAAAATGGCATCTATACAGTTGGACGAGAAATGTACGGTTCGATACAAAAAGAACAACGCTTCTTGCTTTAAATTAAAAAAATGATTTTATTTATTTATTCTTGAATCATAATTTGCTATGCGGAATTAGAATGTATAAACTATTTAAGTCATGAAACGCCGCAGCAATTTCTCTAACACACATTTACAATAGTTTCCTAAAACTGAAATCTTTAGAAAGATTAAAAGAAGCAAACGGTTACACTATTTTCTAAAATGACTTCTATACTGAGACAATTTCTCTAAGGAATACACATTCACAATAGTTTTCTAAAGCTGAAGTTTTTAGTAAGATTAAAAGAAACAAATGATTACACTATTTCCTAAAATGACTTCTATACAGAAGCAATTTCTCTAAGGAATACACATTCACAATAGTTTTCTAAAGCTGAAGTCTTTAGAAAGATTAAAAGAAACAAATGATTACACTATTTCGTAAAATGACTTCTATACAATTGGATGAGAAATATTCTACTGATAAAAGGAGAAAAGATTCATGTTTTAAATTAGAATAAACCTGCAGAAATTTTGATAGCATCAAACGAAACAATAGATCATTAAGAAAGTTTTCTTGCTGTAGAACCCGCTTCGAAAAAGCATTGAAATATTCCCATCACATCTCCCTTACAATTCTTGTCACATTTCTTTTCCCAAGAATATAAATCCTAGAGGGTTCTTCTAAACAGAACCACACGTTTAGGTACTTGCATCATTTCGCACGAATGCATTCGGATCGGCTTCATAACGATTGATTTCCCTTTTCCGAGACTAAATCCGCACAACAAATAAGAAGCATAAGTTAGAGAGAAGGGGGAGGGAGACACGTATAAAAAAAAGATCGATAGTAAGGGACAAGAAGTAACTCCATGGTACTTATGGTTATTTAAGCAAAAGTCAGTTTTGAGTACATCAAACGATTACTTGAGCTCAAAAATTGAGCCACATAAGAAAAACTGAGACAATATTTCTCGCTGCAGTCGACATTTATACAATTCTTTAAAATATTTCTGAATTTCTTTCTGATCCAAAGCATTATTGTTGCTTACTACTCTTATGTCTATCCAAAATCATAGAGAGCATCTAAATATTTCTTGTAGGCCGAACCAATGAAATGAACATGTAAAAGAATGCAATGAATATGTAAAAAAAAAATGTTCATGAAGACCAGAAATTGCATTTTTCCTATAAAAATTCATTATATTCATTATTCATATTCACAATTTGAAATTCTGTACACATCTGAATAAATATACAAATAACATATGTAAGTACAAAAAAAATTTAATAATTCAGGCAAGAATATTTAAAAAATTTAATTTCAGTTATATCAACATCCGTTTTTTAAAGAAAATACTTGGGCTATTTGAGAAAGACCTCGTAATTTTGAGATGCAGTCAGATAACGAGGACTAAACTTGATCTGTCAACCACCCTCTCCAAACTTCCACACCACATCAACAAGAGAACATTAGGCACCGACAAATTTAGCGTGCAATAGACCCGCTTACACAATAATTCGTCAACGGAATCGGATCTCGAGCCTCCGGTTCCAAAACCGAGACCTTATCGCCTACCTTGGCCCTGAATATTAGAAAAATTGGCAGTATTTTCTTTATTAATATTTACAATGTACAGAATTACAAACAAACAAAAGCTTTTCAAAATTAAGCTCAAAAGAGTCTAACAATAAACACAAAAATAGAAAAGAACTGTAATTGGAATAATTTTATTTGAGATCTTGATTCCCATTTTTTTCTATGAAGTTTAATTGCAAATCATTTTCTCAAACCAATAACATTGTTGAGAATCTGAGTTCTAGAATTCCTTAAATCACCCTGCGCTTTGACTTTGAAATTTTGGTTAATCTTCTTATTTGTTATTTCTCCAAACGAGAAAAAAATAATCATTTTCCTTAATTTGGCTATGTTAGTATTCATTGGATTGGGCATGGGATTTTGTAATAAATGATTCATTCATTTCCAAAAGAACTGGAGTTTCGATATTTTGTACATTTGCTTGTTCTTGATGGTAGTACAGTGTTTAAATATTTTCTGAACTTGCCAATTAACCATTCAATTTTACTTACACTTGATTCTTATAAATAACATTACTTGGCTGAGGATTTAAACAGTATATTATATACTTGAAATAGTGAATAACAAATGTACTAAAAAAAAAGAAAGAAACTGCCTTTTAGTATATTTATTACGGCATATTTTAAAATATGATTTTATTAAATTTATCACTGAAATTAAATAAAATCATTTAAAAAGTATGCTGTTATAAAGTGTAATGTGTAAAAATATACTGTTTCTGTTATTTGTCAATCTGTGAATGTAATAACTCAAAAACACAAAGAAGGATGAAATTTGGTGGATGATTTTTACAGCAAAATTATAGGACGATGTCTGTCAATCAAAAGTCTATCTGTTCGCATGCAAATATGTTTATATAAAATAGCGAGATGATATGATATATTGGGTCGTTCGGAAAGTCATTTCGTATTTTTGTGTCAAAATGAAAAGAAATTTTCGTTTAATGAATAAATTATTTATTAAATTATAAAATTGCCATTCTGGTCTAATACCTTTTGCCATTCTGGTCTAATACCTTTTGGTAGTAACATGATTACACGCTCATAAAAGTTTTGGTCTTTGCTGTAAAAAAAACTGATCGAGGTGGTTTTTGGCCTCCTCATTTGAAGGAAAAATTTTGCAAATCAGTTCTGGTACTGATGTACTGTTAACACATCTTCTCCACACATATTGGCTAATTTATTTCTGGCTTGAACAGCATTTTTACCTTTTATAGCAAAAAAGAAAAAAATGACGAAAATGCTGTTTATTGCTCTCCATATTTAAAAGGGCACCATCCAAAAACTACTGCGAAGAATCAGCTGCACTTTTTCACACTCAAGCCTTGCTATATCAGCTCTTAAAACATAAAATAATTTTGCGGTTTAAGTATGAAATTGGGTGCGAAAAATGCAATTAAATCCTTTGTCAGGAAAAAACGAAATTACTTTTCGAACAACCTAATATTTATATAAAACAATAATAATTTATATAAATAAACAAGATAAATTAAATTTGGTGTACGGATTTATAACAACATGTGAAAATTTATATCAAAATTTGACCAATTTTATCAAAGGCCTGAATGTTTTTCAATGGGTTTGTTTCGTCGAGGATATGTGAATATGAAAACTCAAAAAGAAAAGACCAGAAATTCAAAAGAAACTGTAGCAAGCCGAACAATTAAATTTCTGGGTAAATAATTTACAAATGGGTGATAAAAAGACGCTGAAAAAGTAAATTAAGATCAGAATGGAATAGGATAAATTTTGCTATGAAACTAATATCTATTGAGAAGATAATTTATTATCTAAAGCACCAAAAAACATTGTAGTTGTATCATGAGTCAGTAGTTTTCAATGATAAAACATTAAAGCAAGGAAAAAAAAGGATTTTTTTAAAATGTCATACATCAATACTCTTTAAAAACAATGCATTTAATTTGATACCAGTTTCGTAAAATTTATTAATATTTATTATTTGCTTTAAATATGTAATTATTTGATTTAGCTATACTAACATCCCGTTCTAAAGCAACGCCAGGGCAATTTTGGATCAGACGTGACAATTTTGAACCACATTCAAATGACGTGGGCGACACCTGAGCTGCCACCTCCACTCCGAACTTACACACAACACCAGCTGGAGGATGCTTACCCCCGGAGGGTTTAACGTACAACAGACCCGCTTACACGACGGTTTTTGGATGGAATCGGATCTCGAAGCGGAAGTCATCTGGTTCCGAAGCCAAGACTTTACCACCAGGACACCACGCAATAAATTATCATTTTTATCTTGTACGGAGAAAGGTTTTTATTATCTTGAGTCAAACGTAAAAAACAGTAAAACAGTAAAAATATTTCTATGTTGTCTTAAGATACAGTTAACAAATTAACCGAATTAAATTTGTTGCATTAGAAATAGTTTTATTGATGATAAGATTTTGCATTGTGAAATAACTTTATATTCTTTATTTCAACATTTTTCTTTTACAACAAAAATTGCATTATTTTAAAATCTAATTTCTATAAAATAACTGTATTTAACCCTTCTTTCTTCGTTTCTGATATATGTGTGATACCTATATTGTCCGTAAGCACATATTCTGACCACTTGAGAAACTTGACTTAATTAATCGAACTTTATTATACATTTTATAATATTATAAAATTGGTACTTATATGCCAATCAAATGAGCAAAAATATGAAATAAAAGCTGCTTCTCGTAAATGGTGTCTACAATTATTTTTCAGTATTTTTAAATTCGGTTGCTGTATATCCTTGGATCTTAAATGAAGAAGCGAAATCTTTGAAGAGGCGAGCAATGTTATGAATCTGTAATATTGCTTCCCAGAGCAATTACCCGCCAGCACACAAATATTTTATAATAATTTTTTAATATTGCATAATCTTATGAATAATAATGTTATATAATATTATGAATCTATAATATTACATAATATTATGAAATTATTCCTAAACATTCATAATATTACGTAATACTAGCTGATACCCGACGTGTTGCTGCCGCAGAATAAATAATTTTGGAAATATAGTTTGAAATTTAAAATAACTGTCTTGTTTAATAAAGAATGATAGAAAGAATAATATTTATTCTATCATGAATACATTCATTGAAATTGAGTGGTATATAAAGGAGAAGCATAAATAATATTAATTCTAATTTTTTCAACTTTATTCTTAAATACTTAAGGGTTGACAATATTTTTTGTTAGTTTTTCTATCTTCAGCAGAAACAAATAAGTGCAAACAATAAGTATTCAAAGAGTTTCATCGCAATCGGATGAATGGTAAGGCATCGCATCAGAGACATGCAGACAAATATTCATTTGTATTCATATAGATTACATAATTTTGCTATACCTATAACCATCCAACAACTGCAAGTAATAAGTATTCAAAGTTTCATTGCAATCGGATGAGTAGTACGACACAGCATAAGAGACATATGGACAAACATTCATTTTTATTTTTTATTTATATAGATGCAATACTTTGAGCTACTTGGGTTAGTTATGTTGCAAGGAAGATAGTTTTACAGATAATTTTAGTGGATGCTAAGCAAATGACGGATTTCTGACCACATATTTTGCTTTTACTTAATAACTTGGCGACAAATTTGACGACAAAATAAAAGAGTCTGAAATCTCCAGAAATTCTGGTGATGGGTCTATTAAAACGTGAAAAATTGCATTTGTGATCTTTCTTGAACTTCTTTGCCTTTTCTGGGTAACTATAAATAAAACGAAGACTAGCTGGAGAGTTGAGAGCGAGTTATTTCTCTGAACGGTTCATTCCTTTTGTTGTTGGCCTTCTTCTGTTTTCAGCTCATGTTAAGATGGGTTCACACGAGCATAATCGTTGCCTCTCTATTGTTGTCCCTGTATGGTCCTCGTATGAACAGTTGAGACAACGTCGTTGGTACAATGGCTAACATTTGTCCCGACAGGACAAGTATTTGCCATTGTCCCGTTGTAGCCACGTGATTTTCCAAAAGTAGGCGTGATCTTCTGTTGCGAGCAACAGTTAGGCTCGTATGAACCCACCTTTACTGTGTGCGCTTTGGCTGAGTTTTGTTGCCAACATGTTCACGCTTCCTTGTTGAATAAAGCTTCTCTATTTATTATTGAACCTGTTGGTTTCTTTACCATATACCCAATTCTCCAAACTTGTTGATTTTGTGGAATTTTGTGAAATTTTCGGTCTCAATGTTTACAAAAAGCAATCCAAGAAATAGTTTATGGTGGTGATAAAAATTTGTCGTTTCTGGCTTTATACTTGAAAAATTAAAGACATAGCCCTCTCATTTGGATTTATACGACAGATATCAATAATATGCTCATAAAAAATTTAATGCTACTACAATATTTAAACTTTATGGAAAATAGCAATATGTTTCTTTTTTTTTTTTTTTTTTTCAATATTGTTTTGACAGTTTTCTCGTGCAATATGAAAGAAACACAACATTTGTCATACAAAAAAATTCATTTCGTCTCTTTGATGTCATTAAATAAAATCAAAAGCTCTTTTTATTTCTTTGAGACCGAATTACTTCACTCTAAAAGCAATGAATGTATAACAAAGCCGTTCCTTTTTAAAAAACATAGCAAAAATTTAAAAAAATATGTCAATCGAAGACACGTTACCTATTGCAGAGGCGTTGGCAGATATTTCCATTCAGGGTGAGAGGGGGGGGGGATTCAGGGCGAAATTACACATAATAATTAATTTTACATTTAATTAAAGAAAATCACTATTATTTAGCTTTTTTTTTAATTCAGATTCTGATCCTTTCTTTCATTGTCAACATTTTACAAAGGCATTTTTTAAAAAATGTTCTCAATTTCCATTGCCATCAAAAAATTAAAAATTATCCATCAAAAAAATTGTGATTATTTGAGTCCATTTCTTTATGAGACTCTCGAGATTTAATTTCTCTCATATCTAATTTTAGAAAAAATATGGTTATATCCCATTCTAGATTGTAGCATATAGATATAAACACAGATTGGGCCAGAATGACGTGTTATGCTAAATGAAAAAATGCATGCTCTTGCTATTTTATATCAGAAGCTATATAAAATGAATGTTGGAACAAAAAATCTTATAAAAGAAATTTTTTTGAAAATCCAAAGTTATAAATAAAAAAATATTCGATGTTTTCGCCGAAAATCATCTTTTTTCTTAGTCCTCTTCCTAAAATATTTGTTAAATAAGAATGGCAACAACGAACAGGAATTCAGATGAATTTCGAATCCGAGGAGGAGAAGAAGTGCGCATACTCAACAAAAATTAACTATTGTTTGGACACGAATAATATGGAACGAGGAAATGATAAAATGATGTTGTTTCTTTAAAAGGCTAAAGAAAATATTTCGTAAATATAAGTATACAAATTTATTATTTTATGTAAGATAGGGAAAAATAATCTTATGAAAAATGGACTGCTAAAACGTTATATTCTTCCATGTATTTATTTTTCAATATACCTTTAGATTTAAAAAGTCAATGCATTTTATTAAAAAATAATTAGATCTTGAATATGAATTCCCCATCATCATTTTTAGACATGTGTCCCTATGATTAATTACTTTTTTATTTCGAAGTTATTGCAAGCTAATATTCCCAAAAAAAAGTGGGTTTCATCTCCTCAGTTGCACGTATTGATTTTTTTTCACATTCGCGTATAGAATTATTTAATTTTAAATTTGATATAAAGTGAAAGTATTTAGTAATTTAAAATGCAAAATTCATAAGGACATTTGAGGTAACGGAAAGGCATCATTACCTCAAATGTCCTTATATTACTCTAGGAATTAAAATAATGATAATTGTCCCAAATAAGCTGTGTATATTTGGATAAAATCTTTTACTTTAACTAAAAAACAAATATATACTACATATATTTATTTATTTTTTGCTGTCATTTGCATCTGACAATATTTCTTTAGTGTAATTATTGTAGCCTGATAAATTTAATTGCAAAAGGAAGTAGATATTTTACTGTTAAATAAACTTAATTTACAATTATGCAATTTATTTAGTCCAATGATTTATAATGAATTCACATAATCTGACTACAGCAAAATAACTCCTTTTAACATGCATATTCAAAAGTATTGGGAGGAAAGAGTGTTTTATTAAATTTTGATCAACCATTAACTAGATGTTAGTCATACAATTCTCATAATGAAATGAATAAAATAAATTTATCAATTCATTGCCGAGGAAGCAACAATTAGATGACGATTAATTTTAGAACTTGAATTTAAATGATGAATTAGGGAAGGTGATTATGAATTCCTATTCACGAATAATATAAAAGCATCGATTTCTCTAATAATTCCACTGGCTAGTGATCGAAGTGCCCGATGAAAACAAGTTTTTTCCATAATTTATGGTAAAATCTAGCGGCAAAATTTGACACCTTATTCATTTGCCAGCTTATTGATTATTATGTTAAATATAGCAGAAATTATATGCTGAATGAGTTCTTACAGCATTCAAATCAGATGATGGGGAATTTGGACTTCACATCTTCGCATGAACTTTTTTGCAGGTGTCTCTAGCATTCAAAAATTTCTTTACAGAATTCATACATTAAATTCAGTATTCATTGCCGAAGCCTTGGCAATCTGCCAAGCGGTGGACGATCTTTCAATCCCAGAAAAGCACAATCTTATTATTTCGGATAACTATTCAGTTCTGTAAGCACTTAAAAAAGTCACTTTTCACTCTCCTAAGGTCATCCAAAGACTCGTCTCAAAAATTTATATCTGGAAAAAACTAAATCACGAAATAGTACTTTTGTGGGTTCCTGGACATTCCGGAATTTCTTTTAACGAAGAGGCTGATTATCTGACGAAGAAGTCTCGGCATTTACATCATTTCTAGAATGGATTTCTCCTGAAGATATTTTTTCTACAATGAAAAAAATCTCTAGACAAAGCGCATACGAAAACTACCTAAAAAGTAAATATCAACCATTATTGGGTGAATTTTCCGACATTATATCCACCTCAAAATGGACAGAGAACAGAATACAAGATAAAATCATTGCTCGTATAATCAGAAAAACCATCATCACTCTAGGACTTCTTCATAAATACAATCTTACAGATAACCCTTTGTGCAGCAAATGTGGAGACATAAATGATATTTCTAATATTCTTCTCAAATGTCAAAAATATTCAACGTACAGAACGGTGTTATGGAACAAGCTACAAATAAATGATCCCGATATTTACTACGATGTTCTCTTATCCCATGTTTTCGCCAACAAAAAACATCTGTTCATCTTTCTGCAATCTCTCAAGTACTTTGATATTTCTTAAGTTGCAAAAACGAACTCTCTCTGTGTGTGCGCGCATCGTTTTCTTCACTCCAGCAGGTGGTGCTTCCTCTGTGCATTTCGGAATACAGGAATGTTAATTTCGAGAACTTTTAGTCGCTGCTTTGTGGCAACCAGGGGATTATAGCCTTTGTCGCTCCATATCCCATAATATTTACATTCAAGACTTCATCTATCACTTTGAATTTTTAATCAACCTATTAATTTTTTTTTACAAAATGCGACATGTCTTATGTCTTATTTACATGTCATCTTATCGGTTATAATAATAAAAGTAGTGCATATTAAAAGCTTGATGATCGACATTTGAATCAAATGTCTGAAACTCTGTGGATATGGTTTTCGACATTCAATTTATTGTCGGCCGCCAACAAAAATTATCGGCAGAATCCGATATCATATTCACTTGCCGGATATGTTGCCAAATCTATTTCAAATAATAAGCTAAATGAACGACATTTCAATCAAATATCTGAAAATACGCAGACTTAACGTCTTCAATGCTAACAATATTGAGTTTATAGCGCGGCCGACGAAAAGTTGCCGGCAAAATGAGACTATCACCATGTCGATCTCTTATTCACTTGTTACCTTATCGATTATATTGCCAAAAGTAGCACAAATTATAAGCTTAATGAATGACATTTGAATCTGATGTCTGAAAATATACGAACTTCACGTCTCTGACATCCTTAGCATTCAGTTCTTAGTCAGTCTATTAAAAATTGTCCACAAAATACTGCATACTATTGACCTGATTATTTTACCAAATATAGTCAAAATATCTTAACCATTATTTCGATGCTTCGAATGTTTACAATATAATAATTTTTTTTTCGATAATGCTCAGCTCTCTACAAACATCATGAAACCTATGCCGATGAAATTCTCAATCTCTCGCTGGCTGAGGGGTAGGGTGGGGCCAATAGGCCGAAAAACCTTTCTCCGCCGGTTGAAACCGCCCAAGGCCAGAGGCGACAGCAGTGGGGAGAAGGGGACAATTGCCCCCGGTCGGTAAGAAGTTCAGTATTTCGTCGGCAAAAGTCTTATTACTTCGGAACACAAGTGTTGCAATTTAGTATGAAAGAATATAATAATTTAAAACCCAACTTAGGATTAAAATATTATAAACAATTGAAGTATCGGAGGAATGGTTTAAGTTGGCAATGGCTGTGTTCGACAAATAACCGACAAGATGATTGGTGAATATATTTTCCTGCAATTTTCCGTAAGTCTATTAAAAAATCAGTACAAAGTTAGGTCGACTGATTGTGGAACATAAGATGAAACTGTCACATGTTTAATCCATAGTTTGTTCAACACTTGGCATAATAAACGACTTGGTGAAATGAGTCGGTCGTATTTTGCCGACTATTCTTTGTAGGTAGACAAAAAAATCTGAGTGATGGGTGTTAAATTGAGATGAAACAGCGAATTTAATTGTCGGATATTCAGACTATAGTTTGCATCACATTCGGCGTAAAAACCAACGAAACGAAAAAGTGAATAAGATAACGCTTTTGCTAACGTTGTTATAACTATTATTAGTGGTAGCGGTATTTTTACCTAAGAAATCAATGCGACTGACTCCGGTGATGATTGCGCGATATTTGGCAATACAAGCAATAAAATGGCAGTGAATTAGATATTTTATTTTGACGACTATTTTTGTTTGGTTGAATTCTTAAGAATTTTTTTCTGAAGCATTCATAATGCACTTCTTGTGTAAATTACTATGAGGCAATATCTTATTTGTACACGGAAACATTTATCATGCTCTTATAATTTGATGATACCCCACATCTGTTAAAAGGGGTGCTAAGATAGTCTGACCTATCGTGAATTTATGGCCGAGGGAAATTTAGTTGTAAAATCACTCGATCGCTTCGGCTCCGATTGGCTAAATATTTCAAGCTGTTATCAAGGCTTTATGCACAGAGAAGGGAAAAGTCCTCCTTCTCTTCAAAACAGTTATTTTCAATCAAAGAAGTTACAAGACTGAGCTAAAAATATTGTATCTTATATAGAAACCTGCTTTCAATGAAGTTAGTAATATCATACTTATTATTTTACTTTTACCTTGTATTAATTAATTATTGATTTGGAGAAACATATTTTTTAAATATATTAAAGTTTTGCAAGTATAAATCCTGATGGATAGTCACATTAAAATAGAAAAGAGTATTTACTATACTTAAAATTTGAATGCCATAAAAATAATTGGGTTATATATATATTAATTAACAAAATAAGACAACCGAATCAAAATAATCAATAGAATCCTAATAATTGCGCTCTCTAAATACAATGATTGATTTAAAAACATTTTAATTCTTAAAACTTGTTTAATCAGTAATGGTTTTTAGTTTCCGATTCCGGTTTTGGTTTCGTTTCCGTAGTTACTTCTGTTTCTGTTTCGTTTAAATAATTCTTTGAATATAATTCTTTGAATATAGTATTGTTGATTTGTTTCATTAATTGGTTCTTATTCATTTACCTTTCATTTTGTGAACTTTTAGCGTGTAATTCTGAATTGAGTTTTAATTTCGATTTCGACCTATTTGGTTTCGTTTTAATTTTGTTGATCAAGAAATGTGTTTTGATTGTTTTAATAATTTTATGATTATATATATATATATATATATATATATAACCCAATTATTTTTAGTCAGCAATTATTTTAATTTATCATGAGATTTTTAAAATAATGTGCAAATTTATTTAGTACATCAAAATGGCATAATTTATTTGTAATCTTCTTTC
This sequence comes from Argiope trifasciata, assembly GCA_026543055.1. Lineage (NCBI taxonomy): Eukaryota > Metazoa > Arthropoda > Arachnida > Araneae > Araneidae > Argiope > Argiope trifasciata. The sequence goes on from JAPMOQ010041223.1 coordinate 43,079, forward strand.
TTGTTGTCGCCTTTTGATTTAAAAAAATCATATTGTCTCTATATCAAAATTATTGGTAAGCATATATAAAATAATTATTTGTAAACAGTCCAAATAATTACTTATAATAATTATTTTTTATTAATTATATAAGCAAATTACCTATAAAATGTAGAATTGATTATTATTGAATTGATTAAAAGCTTAATTTGTGAAATGTTATTTGCCGCCCATTGGAAAGTTGCTGCTGCCGCCTCTGCCCGAGGTTGAAAGCAGTTGTTTCCCTTCCCTCCCGCATTGATGCAATAAAAAACATGCTTAATTCACCCCACCCCCTCTTTATCAAATGGATCACTAGTTATTCACAACAAATGCTTTTTCATTCATTCATACCACAGATCGCTTTGCACTGGGCATTTTGACTATGTAGTCTTCCAGAAACTTTTAGTCGCATCCGTTGGCAATTTGGTTTCGGTACCGTTCATTTTGATTCCGGAATCGGAGACACTGTTGGAAATGAACGGTTCATGGCTAATCACAAGCGCGCATGCGTGTTCCAGTTGGTATAGCGCGCTATTATTGAATCGCTAATTTTCGTGTTGTCCATGTGCTTTTAAGAACAACGACTTTGGAACATACACCGGAGAACAAACCTTCCTTCATATGCCTTAAGCCTTTTTATTTTAAATTTTATTGTAGGAATTTGATCTGAATTAACATATCATCATGTTTTACGAAATAATTCTTATCTCATTTGTATTTGCAAATTCTTCAGCTATCATCGAAGGTAAGTTAGTTTTTGAAACTAATACACGTGCTTACTATTTTTAAACAAGCGACATTCCTTGCACACATTACGTTATGGAATTTGGATTTGTAAAATTAAATTGAAATGATGTTCTGTAGTTTTTATTTGATTATAATGAAATCGGGCTGCATGGATTTTATGAATTTTTTAGAAATCAAACGCTGCCAAAGATTATTGACATTGTAATGCTTAGGTGCTTTTAAAATTAAAAAGATTATGATCTAGAAAATATAAATGTGAAGGTAAGGTAAATTGATTTCAGTTACTGTTGTGAGGTATAGCTGATAAAGACAATCTTATGTACTTGTTTAAATATGTGTTTATTATTATGAATAATTTTGAAACTTTCTTTCTTGCAAATTTTATGAGATTAAATCAGATTAGCCTCACTTTTACTTGAGGTAATATGTAGTCATTAATAATTTCTCCTACAAAGGAATTTTATGTATCTTCATATTTCAAATTACTATTAAATACAGAATAATTGAAAAAAGTATTTTTGTAGCATAAATAATTTAAAATGCTTGAGTGAACCATTTTTTTAAAGTAGTATTCAGAATATTATTTACAGATATATTTACTCATTGCTAACTAAGCATTATGTTATTTACACATATTTTGAAATTCTCAATATACATTCTAGTTTTTGCCTTCTTGATTTTCTTTTATATTATATTGCAATGAATGCTGCAATTGTTTTCCCAAAAAATGTTCAACAATATTTTTGATATATTCACAATATTTTCTTGTATTCAGAATATTGAACAACGATAATAAGAAAACCCTCAGCATCTCATGGTTTAAAAAAAAAACAATCAGTTCCGTCTAGTTGGTACTTTTTTAATGATTTGGTGTTTTGTAATAATTAAACATTTATTTAATGCTGCATTTTAAATGATGTCTGCAATAAAATATTTACAAAAGTCCACAATTACAGAAATATTTAAATTTAGCATTTATGAAAATAAAATTCTCCTTTTCATTCTGGTATTTTATTTTGCTTTCTTTAACTATGTTATTTATTTATCTTATATTATTAACTATTGCACATTTAATAACTTTATTACAAGAATGAGTAATTATACAGAATCCTCAATTAACAATACGTTAGTAGATATTTTAGTTGATGAATAATAAAAATTTTAAGTGTTGTACAATACTTTTGAAAATAAATTAATTACAAGAAGAATGTTATAAACAAATCCAATATATGTTTGGAAACCTATATATTGTTTTATTTTTCAATAAAAACTAATTTAGGGGCATTATCTTGTTATCAGGATATGTTGTATTCTGTATGTTAAATTATTCTAAGTTTACTGGCTGAAATAAAGATTCTCATTATTTTTTATATAATTTTACAGATCAAGTAGGTGTGTAATGTGGCAGAACCCCATGTGTTGCATCCTGGTTAACACTAAATTTTCTATGGCTTTTTTTTTTTTTTTTTTTTTTTTTTTTACATTAACTAGGCGTCAATGTGAACCAAATGTGATTCAAGTTGCCCAGCGAAGCAAATGTTACTTGTTTGAAATTTGGCAGGATTCTACATTATTTGGCATTTCCACGTCGCACCCTGTTAACAAAAAAAAATTTTTTTTAATGTGTAATTTTATTTTGGAAGGCTAGAGATCTTATTATATTATAGACAATCTTCTGGACATTTGTACTAAATAAACAAGTAGAATAAAGCAAACTTATTAGTATTGTTTTTTTCCCCAAACATAATGCACTATGATGTTTTGAAATGGTGAAAGGTGAAAAGGTGATTTTTTTTAATACAGTACTCTTAAAGGGTTATAATTCAACAGCAATAAATTTCTTGAACAAAACTGAAACTTATGTTTTTAAGTAATTTTTCTCTAGATAATAAGCAAATTTATGCACAATGATTGTTCTTTATAATTTATTATGAATTTTAATTATTCATTCTTGGTTCGTAGAAAACCCTGAAGGAAAGATTCAGACTTATCCTCCATATACTTGTTATGAATGCATTGGTAGTGAATGCAACAATCCTTATAACAAAACTTGTGATGGGGCGTTCAAAGTAAGTATAATTAAACATTTTTGAAATTTATAAATTATTATTACACATAGTTTATATATATATATATATTATATATATATAATATATATGTGTGTGTGTGTTTTTAACCTTAAATAATAGCATGGACGGGAAATTGGAACTTTCTGTTATAGAGATTTTTATGAAGAGGTAGAAAAATTGCATTTCCTTTTTTTCCAAAATATTTAAACATGTTTTTATCAGCTACTTGTAGAGTAAATATTCTTGTTTACTTTCATTAATAATAAAATTGTCCACAAAGTGAAAAAGTATAAATAGGAAGTAAAATGATAAATTGATATGAATAAATAAAACATGGATAGGGAAAGTATATGAAATTTTAATTCTTTATGGTGATAGGATTTGGTCTGCATTCATTTATCAGCAAGGCCCTGGTCTTGAGGATTTCCGTTTTGAACCTGATTCCTCTAAAGATTCTTCATGTATGTGGGCTCAGTGTATATTAAATCTGATGTTCTGGGGCAAATGTCTTCCAATTGATGTGGTACTGAAGTTTAGAGGGGGGGAGGTATCATGACAACAGCTGAAGTGTTGTCCTTGTCATCTGATGAATTAAAAGGTTTTTAAAAAAATAGTCCCAGTACTGTTGATACAATTGCCCACTTTTATTTAGGTGAAAAACTTCTATGAAACTTGTGGGTAAGTTATATATAAACTTACCACATTCAATTATTAGGATGTTATAAAATTATTAATATTCTTGTCCTTAAAAATTGTGAAGATTATTTAATGACAGTTTTGCAGTTAGTAATAATTTGAATCATTGTCATTAACAAAAGACAATTTGTAAAGTATTGTAAATATTTCATTTCTGTAGATTTATTAACTATTGAATTTAAAGTTTTCTGAAATTAGTGAATTTTAAAAGTACTGACAGATTTCTCCAAACAAAGTTAAGGAAAGGTTCCATTAAGTAGAAATTTGATGAATATATTTTTAAGATTATGGAATCTTGTTTAAAAAAACATATTCATGAGTTTAAAAAAATTTTAATCACTGTTTTATGTGATTGAAATTTAATTTTTAATTTATACATTCATTATAAGGCCTGGTGCTATTGATCACCATGCAAGATTTTTATTTAAAAAAATAAACATAAAATAATAACAATGTTAAAGTTGGAAATTTTGGTCTTTTAAAATATATAATAAATGCAAGGCAGATAAGTATAGTTATTATTTCAGTAAATTATTCACTCCTAAAAATGGGACTGTCATTTTAAGTATTCAATAATTAGAAGGAAATTAACAAACCCATTCTAGTCATCTTCAGATTTCATACCTTATAGATTTTTTCAGTCTTGTTTTGCTTTCTTTTTTTCCCTCTTTACTTGCTAAATGCTACAAACTTGATTGCTAATATGAAACTCTTTTGTTCATATTTCATTAAAGTATATAAGAATTATATTTTTAAAAATATCACAATTTTTGTATACAAAATTATAATTTACAATGCTATGGATAATTTGATTTAAAGTTAACATATATAATTTGTTAAAATATGACTTAATTGTCTGGGATCAGTTTAAATATATTAGTATCAAACCCCAGGTACTAATACTATATGTTTGCAGTTTACTTTATTCCAATTTGATTTATCATAACATTTCTGCTTTGCATGTTGGTACAGTTATTTCTTTTTTATTACTAAAACTGAAAGTTATACAATCTATTGCTACAATAAAGCTCTGTATATTGTAATAGTTTTGCTCTATTGGTATGTAATATGGAAAATTTCTATTCCTTTAATAGTTATTCTGAAAGTTAGTATAAGACATTTTTCTGAAGTGGGTATTCGAAGACTTTTTAGTTGCTTTATTTTAATGTGAATTATTGTAATTATTCAATTTAGATTTGCATATATGTAATAAAATGCATTTAAAAGAATTTTTAAAAATATAATGTAATTACAAACATTATTACTTATTTTTTTTAGTACTTTATGAGAAAGATTTTTTTAAGTGTTTGTGCTCATGTTTACTATATTTATTGTTAAATTAAAGCCTTTCTTATTTTGTGAATTCCTTTTAATAGTGTTTCACCCATACTTCAATTGTTGACAACAAGTATATCCTGCCTGAAAAGGGTTGTTTTAGAATACCTTTTGTAATGCTTGCATTTTGCCATGATGGAAAAGCCAAGATATCACAAAATGTGACAACTAATATAACAACATGCTGTGATGGGAATTTCTGTAATAATGAGGAATTCATAACACCAAGGACACGTATGTATCCTTATGTAGACTTTATATTTGAATTATTCTCATTCATAACAATTTAAAGTAGTTTAACCATTTGGTTATTTTTCATGTGCATCAAATAGCCATATTTCTAAAATTTAATAGTGGTTGTGATTTCTCACATACTCTCAAGGTGTTGTCCAGCTCAATTTGCATAAAATTTGGATCTTGGATAAGGCCATGAATGTCTTGCATTGTATTAGTAAACAGATATTTGGCATAAATCTAACATTTTTGCTGAATATATCACCTAAAAAATTCGAATGCCTTCCCCCCCCTTCTGGTTTTAACTAAAATTTAATGTAGAGCTACAGCTATATTTCTAAGCCCGCATACTGAATTTTATTAATTTCGTTATTACATTGACATGCGTGCAAAAGTACAGACTGACCAAGATGATCAACATTTTGAAAGAAACGCTTGGGTTCAAAACCTTACAAGAATAGATTTTAGGTGATAAATTTGAGTACCAAGTTTATTTATTTTAGTGATCATCATGTTGTTTAATATTTGATTAGACAGGCTTCCTCTGACTGGATTTTGCACAAAATTTGATGGAAATCCTTAAATTTGGCCAAAAGTCCAAATAACAAATTTTATCCACTACAGATTTTTGAAGCTGAAAGCATTTTTGTTTTATTGTACTCCCTGCAGATAAAATGCCAAATGTGGGTTTTTCAAGCTCAAGAAATTTTGAAATGTAGAGATTCATCAAACTCTCAAGATGTATTTATTTTCAACAATGTTTTGTATATGAAAAAGTAATAGTGTATATAAATAATTAGTTTTAAAACTAAATATGTAATCACATGTTCTAAACTTTTCAATTATTATACAAGTTTAATTTTAAAAATTTCACATTACAACTAAATGTCTACAGAAATGAATGTATCAAATTAAATTGGATTGTTAGATGATTAATATTAATTTTTAAATCTGTCTTGTAAACCTATATTCTTTTTGCTGTTGTTTAAATATGGAAATAGAATATCAAAAACACCATATAAATCCTTAGGATTTCAAAACAAGTAAAATATTTATTTAAAACTAATATAGTTACCAATAACTTATTTTGTTATTTTCCATATCAGTTATAAAAATTAAAAATTACTGTTATTTTTTGCAAGAATAATTCTTATTCTTGCAATCCTTGAGTCTTACTATGTATGAAAAAAATATTTATATAATAAGATTAATGAAAATGAATCATATAAATTGAAAAATATTAAAATCTTGTCTGACTCAGTCAAACTTTAAAAAATTGCCCCTCGTTAAATTTTAATATTGTTTTTATGGTTATCAGTTTATTATGAAATAAGTGTATTGTAAAAATTTAGTTAATTGATAATTTATTCACATTTTAAAATATGCTTCTACTACAAAGGTTAAAATGCAGTATTTTTTTTTTCCTTCCAGCTATAGAAATTGAAAATAAACAGATGAATATAAACAAGTTTAATTTATCAATTGGTGTTTTCCTAATAAGCTTAATTTTAAGTTTTTGTCTTACTCTTGGGATTGTGTATGCGCTTCCTTTCCTAAAAATGCCATTGAATTTTAGAAATAAAATCTTCTCAAATATTAAAGGCAAAGTACACTTCTTTCCAAGATTGTATCATAAGGCTCCTGTTGAAGTAAGTATCTTCGATTCTTTTGTATATTAAAGTATACATGGTGATCATATTGTTTTGAATATATGGTTATTTAAAACAATAATGTCATTAGAAATGATTGATATCCATACAAATAGTAACACAAAGGTTGAAGGAGGGTGAATGAACTTAAAGTAGAAGAAAGCGTTAATTTATGCACATGTAATTTGTTCTTTAAGACTATTGTTAGTCTCAATGATAACATTGAAATTGTTATCCATTTCACTTACATATGAAGATACTCTATACATAATTTATTTTTGGTTACTATTATTAGGGAAGAAAGGATTAAAGATTTTGACATTCACAATGAAATGAAGACATTAAAAAGTAATTGTATGAGATTCAGATAGCTATATGCTGAAAATGTGTGTGAACAGTTGGTGTGGCTATTTCATAGTGTCTCATGTGAAATAAACCATTGTATAGAATGTTGCCTTGTGACAGGAATAGTTGCATAGTTAAATTATAATTTCTGAAGGAAAAAAAATTAAGCGTCCTTTTGCATTGTGTTTAAATTTTTTCTAAGGGCACAATAATAAGGTTCCTGGAAAATTTCAGGATAGATGCTTGATTTCCTTGAAGAAGCTAGTGGATCAAATGTATGCGAAATCTGCCAAGGTCAAGTTTTCTCCCACTAGCGTAATGTAGAAATTATAGAGAAAGGGAGGGGTGCTACTTTAGATGTCCTCATAATCTGAGTGCAGCTCAAATTCTGAAGTCATTCTTAAATAACTTAAGAATTACCTTGGAACAATTAAATTAATATAATTAAATTCCCCCTTTCCTCTTCCATCATTGTTATCACTGATAGCCATTTAAAATCAGGAAAATATATTTTTGCAGTTTAATTATTTTTATTCGAAATATGCTTGTAAAAAATGCATTTGCTAAGTCTATTATCATAACTTTAAAAACTATTTTTCTGTGAAAAGATTTTCTGATAAATTAATTTATTTCTATGGAACATTTTCATAAATACTTAAAGAATAGATTCTTGAATTTTATACAATATGAGTATAAAGGCCTGAGATAGTTAAAAACATACTTTAATCTATTAATTCATTGAGTCTTTTAAAAGGGGTGAATTGGCATTCAAATATTACAAAAAAATGGTATCCAATTAATATATCATTGGCAATGTTATTAAATGGTGATCAAACTTATTGTGTAGTTGAAAAATCTAGAAGGGCTTTAGAATCTTGTTATTTGTAAATTTTAAAAAAAAAAACTTAATTAATAACAATAAACAAATAACATTAATTCAAGAAAAGCAGTTTAATTTATATTAATAGCTTCAATAGCATACTTATTCTTTTTATTGTCTAACTGATCACCATGAATACTGATTGTGTTTAATATCAATTAAATATCTTGTGCATAACTCATGTTCATGATTGTCTAAGGATCAATTTACAGCAAACCTTTGAGTAGGGTGTTTTAACATCTTTACATCAATTATTGTGTACAAAAACTATTCTAATGGAATCAAGTGCCTTGACATCACTGTATCAAAAATGAATTTAACTATCTAAGTAATTTATTTCAAATTACACATTAATTTTTCTAATAATGCGATTACATTGTCTAATTCCTAATGTTAACTGTGTAAATTATTTGCAGAATCTTTCTTCAATAATGTAAGAAAGTCATATGATAAAATATTTTATAAAACATTGAAAACAACTTGAATTTCATGCAATGGCAAAATATATTTCAAAAATTATGCAAAATAAATTGATGCCAGAATTCAAAACAAATTCACTTGAAAATAAAATTAAAAACTTGGAAGTGATATAAAATTTATTTGTGCATTAATATTGCTGAAAATTATAGAAAGGAAAATACCAAATTCTTGCTTTATCTTTGAAAGAATATTTGTGCCAAATTTTGTAACCCCCTGGTCAAATGACTCATATTCAAGAATAATATGCAAACACATATTCACATACCACCTGCCTTTATTGCTAAAAGATATGCAAACTATCAGATTAAGCAAATTATCAGATACAAATTGTTCTAAGAATTGTGATCCAAGTAATATTAGTTTAATTAGTATTCCTAGAAATGCTATCATCAACTAAAAGTCTTAATTTTTTTTTATAAAAATGAAGAAAGTGCCTGTGCAACATTTTAAGCTTATTTCTTCGTGATTTTTTGGAATTCTTTTTTTACAACATTTTTATTTTGTCTGAGAAGTATTTAAAGTCTTTCAAATTACCGATTATCAGACACATGCATATGCATTTTATGAAGACAAAGTAAATTGAAGCATCAAAAGCAGCTATTATTTTATAAAAACTAATAATAGAGCCAAAAATTAAATTGAGGGTTAGTAAGGATACTAGCTTTCTAAGCACTATGAATTTCAATTCTAAATATATTAATTTCAATTTAGATAATTCACACTAAATGTATGGTTCATTGATATTTCATGGTTCTCTCTTTTAATTTTTAAATGAATAAGTTTTGTTTTTAAAAAATTTGCAAATGTAACCCTTTATTTCATTACTACTTTAGATGGTGTTTTGTAATGTGAATTGCAAAGCTATTGATCTGATATTAACTCAAAACTATATCTGCATTTATTATTGATAATATTGCTTTTTATAATAAATAATGCATGTAACTACTATTTTATCTTCTCGTTTTATTTGTGTATGTCTATTTAAAATTTAAAGAAATTATAAATTTGAAAAAGTAAGATATAAAAGTGATATGTTTTTGCAATTGCAAAAGTGTGCTGATTCTAGTATAATTTCTTTTTGTTGATTGTGTGCTAAGATTAAGCTAACATTTATGCAGATATCAAGTTAAATTTGAAATTAAATATATTGCTTATTGTTTTGTATAGGATTCATTTGATGACTTTCCATCATCAGGCAGTGGATCTGGTTTGCCATTTTTAATTCAGCGTTCTTTTGTTCAAGACATAACTTTGGTTCAATGCATTGGTAAGTGACTAGTTAAATATTTTTTTTTTCCTTTAAATCTTATGTTATTTGGCTTTAAAAGTAATTATTGTTACATTTCTGTTTTAATAATAATTTAATATTTTAATATAGCCTTTTGCTTTTTATATCTAGTTTTGGAATTTATGAAATGCATATTTTTGGCAAAACAAATTTATAATTCAAATTTTAAATACTGCAAGTTGTGGAACATACTTAAATATCGATTGCTTAAATGCTGTTAACCTTTATTCTTGTTAACTTTTTTTTAAAATCTTCAAAAATTAAATTTTGGTCTGAAAAATCCTTTTGAAACTTCAGATAATATAATCTGTTGCATATATTGTACAGTATTTCATAATTCAATATTTAACGATATTGTTAACATTATACAATCTTGTACAATATATACCTGCTCCTATAAGAACATAACAAAATCTCTCGAAGACTGTACTTTAAAGGAATGACCAAAATTCTATACATTACCAAAATCTTTTTTTTTTTTCCCCTCTTTCTCTCTCATAGCACTTTTTTTTATTTCTAATACCTGTTGATATACTTTCAGCTCTAATTATCACAGGGATTTCCTTTTATCCTTGAAAAGCAAAATAAACTTTGCAATCTATACAATAAAGCAGAGGTGAGTAACTTTAAGACATGTGGAAATAGAAATTAATTTTAACAAACATTTAAAATTTTAACTTTCAAAAGTATTTTGATAGTATCAAATTTAATGTTACAGAATCAGTCACATTAGGGTTTTAACAAATATGTACAAATTAAAATAATAAAAGAATTACTTAAAAGAACATACTTGTTTGATATCTAACATTAAAGACATTAATTCTTCTATAATTTAGAAATTAAGTAACTCAATAATCATTAAATTCCACAGGCTTTAATTCATAATCATATTATTAAATATATACTCACTATTTTCTTTGTGTTTCTTATATTAAATGAAAACGCAAACTTTATCTTTAATGGCTTAATTCTTTGATATTGTGTCTGTTGAGTAGGAATTACTCATTAAAACTGAATTGAAAAAAATTGTGTCTTGGGAAGATTTTAATTCATCAGGAATTTGTATTTTTAAATGTTTAAACTCATTTAGCTTTAATGATAAGTAAAATTTAATTTAAACTTAAAAATGTCTAAGTATATAAGAAACTGGTAATAAAAAATAATTAGAATTGTGTGTGAAATATCTTTGCTAAACTTCTACAAAGGAACTTTTCATATATTTTTATCATCCTTTTGCTCCACAAGCATTTAAGCAGCTTTTTTTAATGAGGTTAACAACTAATATAACCAGAATAAATAAATAGTTGGTAGACTGGCCAATCATATACATCAACATTCTGAATAACATACTGGCATAATCTAGAAATAAAAGTTGAATTCGTTACTATAAATGGCAAGAATTGAAAGATATTGTTGTGCTTGCTGATAATGTGGGTGGTATCTAAATTTGTTCCTTTCTCCCTGCTTTTTTATTAAAAAAAATAAATAAAATTAACAAAAAAAACTTGTTTCCTTTCAAATCATGATTATAAAAAGTTTCTTCAAATGTTCCAGAAGCGGGGACAGCTGTACATTCTCATTATTGTAACACATGTAAAATAAAAACCACTTTTTTGCATTGCCAATTTAACAAATAATTGACACTAATCCTGTCCTTTTGTGGCTTCAATTTCATAATCATTCATAATACTTATAAGCATTTCTGTTCTAGTACATAAAATTCAAGATTTCTATTTTCTTGCTCAACTTGTAAGTTTTGGCCTTCAGTCAGTATCTAAGTTTCTTACTGATCCATTTTGCATTGCAGTCTGGTGTGTCTTAGTCTATTTCTCATTGTCCATGATCTGCTTTTCTTTCAAGTGTATAAATGATTCTTCTGTTTCAGTTTGCACTTTTACATTTGAATAGTTACCAAAGGTAGTTTGTTTCTTTGGAATGTGATTCAATTTCTTCTTTGCTGAATGTTGTGCTATTGAAGTTGTTTTTCCTCTAAATTAATATTGCTAAAGTTAATAAAAGTTAGGCTATACTGCAAAAAAAAAAAGGATTAAAGAAAAAACAAAATTTGGAAACTTAATAAGTAATTTCATTTGATTTGAAATAAAAATTTATCTGGTGTGATATGTTTAAGGGTTGAAAATAAAATCTTGTTTATATGTCACCTCAATATTATGTTTAGTAGACCTAGATATATTACCTAAGTTGACTAAAGTAGTACTTTCTTTTATTCTGATAAGAAAAGATATATCAAGGTTAACATGATTAAATTAGTATTGTTAATCCTGTTGGCAAACAGCTGATGGCTGGAAGTAACTAATCAAGATTTAAAAAAAAAAAAAAAAAAAAAAAAAAACCTTTAATGTAATGCATATATAAATCTCATCTTTGAAACCCTTTAGAAAAATTACCTGTATAGCTTTGACTTGTCTATTTTTTTCAATAATTCTAGTTTTTATAATAATTTAAGTAGTTGTGCAATAAATGATTTTATTTTGCTTTATGAATACTTTCTTAACTTTTATCAAATTTTCATTTGATTACAGGTCAAGGACGCTATGGAGAAGTTTGGCAAGGTATAATGCATGGTGAAAATGTTGCTGTTAAAATATTTTCTTCTAAGGATGAAGCATCATGGCAAAATGAAGTAAATATATACACCAACATTTCATTATGCCATGAAAATGTACTTGGCTTCAAAGGGTCAACCATTGCATCTCGTGCTGGTGTTACTGAAATGTGGCTTTTAACTACATTTCATGAACAAGGTTCATTATATGATTTTCTTTTGGAAAACATTGTTACTCATGAACAAGCAATAGAATTTGCTCGGTCAGTTTGTTGTGGGCTTCTGCATCTTCATACAGAAGTTTTTGCTGATGAAGGAACAAAAGGAAAGCCTGCTATTGCTCACAGAGATTTAAAGGTAAGCTCTAGTCATAGTTTATTTAACATTGTAGAGGCAGTGTAAGATTTTACTATTGCCATTTATGTATATGTTCATTTTAATTACTAATAATGATACTCCTTTTAATTTTGAGCTGTGTCAATTTTTTGAATAACTCTGTATGGGTTATTCAAAAACAAGCAGATATAAAATTCTTATTTCCTCTAAATGACAATAGTTAGAGACGTAGTAAAACAGAAATGTGCAAGATTTAATTTAAATATATGGATGGTGTTTTTTAGAAATGAAAATTTAATAATGAAATCCAGATATTATAATAAAAGTAAGTTTTCTAATTCTTGATTGGTGTTAAGAAATTCATAAACACTTAATTTTAAAACTGCTTTAATAAGATCCTCCTTTGTTTCCCTATTCTATCTAAATTGGATAAACTAATAAAATTCATTATTCTTATCTATAGCAGCACAAATATTGAATACTATTTTGTGTTTTCATAATTTGCAATATTACAGTATAGAATAAAATATTGAAACACATTATGTTTTATATGAATTCCGAATAATGAATATAATAAAAATATTATTAACTGAAAGTTTAATTACCATCAAATATATTGAGATTAATTTTAATTTGGAATGTAAATATGTTGAAATATTTTTGTGTATTTTTTTCAGACAAGAAATATTTTGGTTACTTCTTATGGAACATGCGTAATAGCTGACTTTGGTCTTGCCATTGTAAAATATAATGAAACTGAGAGCATCAATACACCAATAAATTACCGTGTGGGAACTAAACGATACATGGCACCAGAAGTATTGGATGAGAGTATGAACATCAACTCCTTTGAATCCTTTAAAAGAACAGATATTTATGCTTTTGGTTTGATTCTGTGGGAAATCTGTTCACGTTGTGGTACAGATGGTAAGTTTCTACTTTTATCAATTTATTTGCTATGTTAGAATGAGAAAGGGTTAGTTGGTGATAGCCTTGGATTTGAGACTTGATTTTTCCAAGGTTTTATGTCTTTTGATTGAAAGATAAATGTGAAAGTTGGGAAATGTGATTGTTAAAATTTGAAAATGAATCCATTTGAAAGAATATCAATGCAAGAATAAATATCAAAAAATGAAAAATTTTAGTTTTTTTCCAAATTGAAATAAATATCTTTAATAGATAAATGTCATTCTTGTTTGATAATTCAAAATTGTGTCTTGTATAAATAGCCCTTCTATATATGCTTAAAAATTATTTTAACTTGAAGCAAAAGTTTACTAACATTTAAATGAAATTTATTTCGCATAATCTAAAAATAATGCTAAAGTCAAAATTTTGTTTTTGTGTAATTTAAGAATAATTTGAAATAAAGTTATTAGCAAGCTGATTATTTTATGAAGACAGAAAAAAAGTAGAACTAAAAGGTCAGAAATTGTTTAATGTGCTTAATCAAGCAAATCTTAAGCTTTTTTTTTATAGTTAAAGCTTGAATGCAACTATAGCTGCAATCATCGAGAGATCTGAAGATTCTTTCATTTTCTTTAATGCTATTTTGCTTTGAAGCTGAAATTTCAATTTTATTGGAATAGTAATATAACTCTCAAAGATTATAAATATGCACAAAAAGGCAAATTAATGATTAGACCAGAAGAAATTTCATTTTTTTTTAAATCAAATATTCATTGAAGAATATAAAAAATGTTATATTACAGCCTATAATTGGGTATGCTTCTTTGAAGCTGTGTGTATTCTGTGCCAGTTATCCTTATAATATTAATGTCATGTGAGATTTGAGAGCTACGATAATCTGGTGGTAAGATCTCAGTTCAGAATTAGATGGTTCCAGATTTTACAGTTTATTAAGAACTTTGTGGATATTAAATTTCATATTCATGGCCAGACATCCTCCAACAGTGCAAAGCAGAAATTCAGGGGGGGAAAAAAACTCCAGTTCAGATATATAAGGCATTCCGAAATTTCATTTTGGAACAAGACATGTATGTTATTAACCTTTTTGAAATTATAATATTAATGCTACAGTAAATAAAAAATGTATAAATTTTTAATTATATGTGTAATTTAGAGAAATATTTGTACTACTGTGCTATTATTATAGATTTTTTTAAAATTTTGACCTGAATTTTATAATTTTTAATTCCATTAAGAAACAACTCCAGCTTATAGCCCTCCATTTGATGGCTGTGTTCCAAACAACCCTGATTTTGAGGATATGAAGAAAGTTGTCTGCATTGAGTTGAAAAGACCAGAAATTCCTGACAGATGGTCATCTGACCAGGTATAATTTTATGAAATATATAAAAAATTGTACTGCAAGTTACATAAGAATTTTTTATGTGAATAAAAAGTTTACTACCTGGATGTATAACTTATCAAAATATTTTAAATTAACTCTTCTATTAATGTTTGCAGTAGAACTGAGTTAAAAAAAAATTTAACACAAAAATAATTTTTTGTGCTTAAATAGTGTTATAAATATTTGCTTGTTTTCTTTTACTTTCTTTTTTATGAAATAAACATAGAAAGTATTAATTTATACTGAATTTCCTTCTTGTGTCTGAAAAGCACATTCTCGAATTATATTTTCTCTATCTATGAGCTCAACTCCTAAAACGTAATTGAGCTTGACAAGTGAAATTTAGTATATGGTTTATGCAACGAATTTTTATATTTTGAATGAGATTCATTCACAGAAAGTTTGCCTTCCTGTTGCAACATAAAAAAATATAATTACAAAAAAAAAGCTAGATGAATAATATTTGGAACACAAGTTAAAACCTAAATTGTTAATCCATTTCAATTTTAAACCAAATTAGCAGTAAAATTTTGATCAATGGGCTCACTAATTGTTGCTCTGCATAGGGCTGTATTAATGTTTTCTATTAAATTGGTAAAAAGAAAAGAAAGCTTCCAAAATATTCTTATATAGTTTTTCAAAAGTAATATATTTGGATGCTTGTGGCAATCATGATCTTCTCAAAATCTATGACTGGTTTGTAAGGGGGAGAGAAAGGGAAGAAGTACAAAATCTTTATTAGGGAGCATATGTGAAAATTTTGGGACCATAACCATAAATTTAAATAGCTGGTGGTCGAAACGTCAGTAGACAAATATTAGTTTTCCTATTGATCAGCAACAGAATGAGAAACTCAATGCTCCAATCAATCATAACATGTACTTTTTAATAATATTATTACATAGTTTATTAATTCATGAATAAATATAGGAGCTTCTATGCTTTTTTTAATTGTTCTAGCTTAATCTGTTTCTAAATAATAAAAATATATAAGCCGTATGAGCTGGCAAGCAATATATTGAATTCTTTTTTGAAGTTTTAAGAAATTATTAAATTTTTAATATTCAATAGATATTGTTTTCTGGGTTTCTTCATTTATTTGCATAATAATTTTATATGTGGTATAATTGTTTTACGTGTGGTTTTGGCATATCACAAAGATAAACTTGAGTATGCATTTTTGACCTTCTCTCTTAGATAACTAGATTCAAAATTTGTTACAGATGTTTAATTTTGATAGTAAGACAACATTGCAAATTTCATTTTATTAACTTATTACATTTAATTCCACGTTCTCTCGGAAATAATTTTTGCTGATGGATATCATGCAAATTTAATTTAAAAAAATTCTAAAATTTTGTTTTAAAGTTTATGTATATAATTTCACATTTCTGGTTTGTTCCGTTTTTAAATTAATCAAAATACTTTCTAGGAGTGATTTAGAAAAATTTAATCCGAAAAGATTATTATTATTTTCAGATTTATGTATGGAAATCTAAATTTAGATTAATTTATTAATGCCTTTTATTTGTATTTTTCACACATGGAAAAGTAATATTAAAAAGAAGTTATGTTTAAAAAAAATTTGGGTGATTGTTATAATAATTTTATAATGAATTTATTAACTTCCATTTATTGCTATTTTGTGTGCGTTGCTTTAATGTAATAGAAAAATATACTAATTCTCTGTTCTAATTTCTGATATAAAGCAAATGACATTATGGATGAAATCATTTCCAATTAATTAATATTCTTTTCTTTTTAGCCATTAAATGCTTTGACTAACTTAATGAAACTGTGTTGGCATAAAAATCCTGAAGTTCGTTGCACAGCATATCGAGTGATGAAAACTTTGGACAAGATACGCACACAGATACAATCAGTTGTTGAACCTGTATGATTATAACTCATGCATAATTTTTCTAATTTTCATCCTATTTATTTTCTTGTAAATATAACATTTTTCATCATTTGACAGTATTAGTAGTTGGTATTTTAATTGTTAACTGTTTTTGAGTGTAAAAAAGTAACTTTGTGATGGCATGTAAGGTGACATTTTTACCCTTTTGTATATAAATTTTTAAGTTAATATGCATATTGTTGACAAGGAAAATAATTCTGCAGTCTTTTTTTTATTTTATTGTTTATAACAAATATTAAATATAAATTAATTATTCTGCCGTTTTTCCAATAACATACTTAATTCTTTTAAGCAGCACTGATTTCTGAAACAGCTATTTTATTATTAACTACACAATCGAGCAATTGAATTTATTTTTATACTTTTATATGTTACTATTTTTTATTTATTTTCCTCTGCTATAATGTACAATAAAAATGTTTTTGTCAATTGGCTTTGGCTTATTTAAAAAAAAAAAAAAAACTTTTATATGTATTGTGTGTGGTGTTATTCAAAAAACTCAGATTTTGTGGTTAAATGTCAAACTTTTTACTAAAACATCTTTTGTGAAAATTTTCTGTAAGATTGAAATGTCTCATCAATGAAAACATCTAGCAATATTGTATGTTCACCAGGAGAAGGCACTTCAGTCACTTGGAGGTAGAATTCATTTCAGCACGGAGAAGACGGGTAAACATCCCCTCTCTTGTAAATGAGACAACCCTAAATGCATGACGAATGCTTGCTCGTTATCAGTTACTTTGTGTTGTTATCATTTGCTGTCGTACTTTTCGTTCTTCTTTAGTTATTAATATATATTATATGTATTTTATTTCGAAAAGTGTTTTTTTCCCCTAAGTAAATAATTGTTATCTTAGCAAAATGTCTTTAAAAGGGCAAACTATTCACTCGAAAGAAAGAAATATGATAAATAATGTTACAAAATTTTGTGAAGATGAGGCTGCAGCTGGAACATTTTTGTTTCCCAAGCCCAAAAACGTGCTGCTTCAGCTACTGGTGTTTCACTTGGAACAATTAAGCGAATTAAAAATAAAGATATTTCTACAAATGGACATTTATCTCGATTACATTTATGATGAGATCTAATGGTGTAGAAAAATAGAAAAGATTTTTTAAAATAAAAAAAAATGATGGATTTGGTCCATTTCAAATCATTGAGGAGAAAAGAAGCATTAAAGCTTATAGTAAAATTTAAATAAATAAATAAAATAAAAAAAACATTTTAAACCTAAGTAGCAAATAGAATAAAACTGACAATTTTATTTTTTTATCCTTTTTGTAAGAAAATTAACAAACAATTACGTTTTACTGAATCATGTTGAATATTTTGCATTAGGATTCCTAAAAATGACATTCAATAACAAATTCATTAACTTTTCTTTATTCTACGTATCGCATAACCATTCTTTATTCCAGAAATTTTGTGACACTATATTTATAATTAATTTTCATTTCAGAAAATTCTCTTTCTGAATTAATTTTACTTTTCATATAGGTTTCAATTTTGCCAAACAGTTTCCATGTTTCGAAATGTTATTATTATTGCAGAAAAATGATCCAAAAAACTTCTGGGACATTCAATAATGCCATTGTTTTCAGCTAGGGAAAAAAAATTAAGGGTAAATTCTCTTTAAATATGTACGTTTTGTGTGGTATGTTGAATGTAAGTCAATAACCCATGGAATTCGTCAATTGTCTCACTGAAAAGGTGTAAAAACTAACAATCGCCAACTACTTTTTGCTTTAATTTTAAAGTCATGCTTATATAATCCCTACTCTAGCTGGAAAAAAAAGTTTTTTTGTTTCAGTTTAGTGATATTAACATTCAGTTTTAAAGCAACACTAGAGCTATTTTGAGAAGAACCCCGTAGTTCTGAGCCACGGTTAGATGACGGGAACAATACTTGAGCTTTCACCCTACTCAAAAAGCTTCCTCAGCAACGAGAGGACATTTGACCCTGACAGATTCAAAGAGCACCATGACAATTCTCCGGTGAAATCAGGTCTCGAGCATGAAACCTACCAGTTCAAAAGCCTTACCACCTGTCCTTTTGGACAGCATGAAGAAGGTAAAATAGAAATTTTATGAGAGTATTAGAGACGTTGAAATTTACTGAGAGGGGAAAGAGAATTATATACTTAGTTTTGGAAAAATTCCTTTCGAGTAATAAATGATTATATAATGAAGATCAAGAGTCTCATAAAGCACTGAATGTGCCAGTTATAGTTGGATGAAGAGTTGTTCTAATTGCAAACCAGTTGTTTCTGATCAAGAAAAAGTGTTCCCATTGAAAATGAAACAAATGTAAAAAAAATTTATGGCTCAACAACAAATTACTACTTATAGTTGTACCTATTATCTCACCATTAAATATCTTGAATAATATCCTAAAACCATAGAAAAATTTGTGGATATCGACCAAAATAAATTGGTTAAATCTTGATGTAAGAATTTTGAATGCAGTAGTTTGTTAAAGCATGAGCATTTTTTTTTTTTTAATAAAAGTTAGTGTTGAAAAATTAACTAAAGAAAAAGTTTTTAAAAACATGCTTATAAAATGCATTAAAAAGTAGAAATTAAAAATTTTCTTCTTTAGTAGCCTTTTATAGCTCATTATAGAATCTTGTGACATATTTTTTGTATCAAATGCTCTGCCAGGAATATATGGAATCAAATGTTAATAAAAAAATATATGTTTTAATGATAATATGAAATAATTAAAACTTTGTAATAGTGTTAATCTTTTAACAATATTTTAAATATGATTATCACAGTTTATATGAGGAATACACATTTGCAAATTGTATTAAAAAACATACACACTAAAAAATTAAACACGTATAATTAAATAACGATTAAAAATGCGTATTATTTTTTTCAAAAAAAAGGAGGGCTTGAGGTGTTTAAAACATTGTAGAATTTATAAAGAATATCTATAAGAAAATTATTCTATTTCAAAAACTTTGAAATATGATTCTAAAAATACTGAAATCCACATTTTTGCAGAAATGGAATGTCGAATACAAAATGAAAATAATGCTAAAGAAATATAAATTATAATTTTCAAATAAAGGAAGAATGGTATAAATCATCAAATCTCAATAACAATGTAACATAAAAATTTAACTAAAATGTTAAATTTGCTATCTCATAAAAAATATAACATTCACAAATTCAGTGGTAGATATTAAAAGAAAAAAAATGCCTTGCCAATGGTAATTATTAAAAACATCACTGAAAAGAAGGAAATGGCTCATCGTTATTCATATCCAATTTTATAAACGCGTTCTGTTTTGGATAAAATACAAGCTCACATATTGGAATTTTCGAATATATAAACAACTTCGAATCTTTTGAAATTTTCTTTAAAAATTTGAAGCCTTACTTTCGAATGTTTTTGACAGTTACAGTATTTTTTCTTTGTATATTTCGTATTCGAAAAAGTAAAAACCATTTTATTCCTCCTGTTTTGCTTCATTTCATTGGAAGCATTGTCATTTTGAGAGTCTAAGAAGCAAAAAAATAAGAAAAAGGTAAATTTCTCCTAAATACAAATAAACCCAATTTTCCGTTTTGAGATCGTTGATAATGACACGTAACTTGCCTGTTCTACTTTAGACACGCCTGTCTTATACAGAATCGCCCATTTAGAACTTAGCAATGAATATAGAGATATTTTTGATTGGGTTCGCTTTCTAGAAGAAATATCTTTTGTCCAATCGCAGTTTAAAGAGAGTGAAATAATGTCTGTTTAGATGAATGATCTGTAAAAGACAATGCTTTGGTACTGAGTTGTATTTATTTTTACTTGAAAATGATTTATTAATAATTTGAAGGGAATGATGCCAATATGTTTATTGTTATTAGCAAATTTCAAATTATTTTTTTAATAAAAAGGGAATTATATTTAAATGGAAGGATGCTGATCTATATCACCAATAAGCGGACCTTTATTACATGTCAGTTATATAAATTTGTTTCGTACCAATTATTAAGGATTTTTAATCAACAAACTTTATTTTTTTGTTCCAATGAAACCATTCAATCGGTTTAAAATAATTTAAATGCATAGTATTTATTTCGCCAATGCAAGGTTATTTTTTAGGCAGGAAATCCTTTGTTTCTCAAATGCAGTTTCGTGAGAAAATATGCTTTTAGTTTTTAAATCTATTCACTTAAAATAAAATTAAGGCAATAATAATTTCAAAACTTTAGTAATATAAGTACTGTTCCCTTTCAGGAGCCTCAGACTAGCATTTTTCGACGATTATATTTTCATGGGGAACGAGGGGTTACGTAAAATAAGAAAGTTTTTACGACTCTTAATTCCGCAAATAATCTAAATTCATCCTGCTGCTTAATATAAACATTATCTCCTTTCTTCTCTCCTCATACTTTTTTTTTGATTAAATAAACACCTATTATCATTAGTAGCACACAAATACTGTGCAATATCATATTATATAGTGAAATACTGATTGATATATAATATTATGCATCAGGCTATGCTATATGGGGTCAAAAATGGGCGAAGGGTTTCCGAATCCAAGAATGGATAGTAAGTGCTAAAGCAGTGGAAGCTTTATGCGATTCTCTAAGCATTAGACAGACCATAAACTTTTTACATTTTAATGACTTTATTTCGATGATTTATTGCGATGAATTGCATTGCATTAATGATTTGATTTCTCATGGATGTAATAAGAGGACAGCATTAATAGACGATCAACCTCAACACAATCGTCGAGGCATCCGTGAGTTTTTTAATGATCACCGTAGCGACAGTGGCGAATTTCTGCTCAGGCGGTGGAGGCAATTGCCACATGTCTCGAGGTGCATAGGTGCCCACAAAATCTACTTAGATGTGTATCATAGGGCTAAACCGAAGGTAAATTTAATTTTTCAAGCCTCCCCTTTGGTATGATTCACTACATTCTCACTTTTTACTTTTTCTTTAAAAATAAAAGTGTTCATTCATCGATAAAACTGTTCATGAAAAAGTAGAGTATGAAGTAAAATTCTTGCGGTATCAAAATGCAAATCTGCAAATTCTTTTCTTAAACTTTAAAAATTCAGAATACCTTCTCATCACTCTCTCTTTCCTATTCGCACACTATAGAATATTTACCAGGGTTTGGATAAATGATCTTGATATTAAAATTGTACTATTTCCTCGAAATCATGAAAAATGAAAATCACTGAAGAACTCAATGACTGTTACTTTAAATTATATGAACATAATAAGATAGAAGATTCATTGGCCTAGAAACAATAATAAAAATTATTTAATATATAAAATGAGTCTAAAAAAGGCATAATATCTATAAAAATAAAAGGCTATGAATGTATTAGGAATTACCTTTCAACACATAAAAGTATCACAGAATAAATATTAAAATAAAAATATAAGTTTACCCAACTACTTTTTGTCAGCAATAGCGCGGAGGGGCCTCAAAATATTTCAGTGCCTGTGGCCTGGTATTACCAAAAACTGCTACTGCGTTGCGACAGCATGTGTGTGTGTGTGTGTGTGTGTGTGTGTGTGTGTGTGTGTGTGTG